>WAAE01018566.1:73748-191342 GCA_013400495.1 Nicator chloris | reverse complement strand
ATCATCAGAAAAATAAAAACAACTTTTAAATTGCATGAAAGCATTAGGATTAAAACCCAGGAACCTGTGTAACCCAGTTCCAAATTTAAAACAGCGGATAATGAAGTCCCCAAAGTAAACACAGAATTATGCCATACCTAATTTAATACAGTCATGCAGCTCGCTTTAACACCTAAACATAAATGAGATTGGTCCCCATACACTCCATACCAGGATTACTAGGGGAACATTACCTATTAAACAGCATATTGAAGCTAAATACATACTCGTTACTGACACCTGACACATCAAACTATGTGTTTGTTTTTAAAAGATGAAAACACCGAATGTGGTGCTTCTGAGGAAAAAAAAACTAAAAGAAATTCCCAAGACCATCCTTGCTACATCCCTAAACTAATCACTGTCTTCAATAATAATGAGGCGCCTAAAAGAAGCAAGAGCTAAGTATTACCAGAATTCAACACACTCATTGATTAGATCTCAAGGGCTATCAAGTCCTGAGTAGGAAGGATGTTCACAGTTCCATGTAAACAGCTGTGGAGAGAAGCAATTCCCAGCGTATTTCCCACCGGTACCATCCCCAACTTTATGAAATGAGATTATCCTAAAAACGAGGCCTACAGCTTTAAGCCAGTATTGTTTAGAGCCCTGACAGCCATACATACCTTATAAATACTGCATCACATGGAAAACCAAGGAAAGTGCAGTGTAACACCACAATTTTTGGTCATGAACTTCAGGCATTATCTATGCCCCGAAGTATATCTGAAATCACGTCCCGGAAGAGGGAATTAAGTCTAACGTAAATTTCAAAATATGACAGCTATAGACATTTTACACCTAGCAAAGCACAGCAGTCCACATTGCTTTGAGGGTGATATAATGCAAGACTGCCAGATGCCAGTCCCTTTCCACTGAAGAAACTGGGACAACTCACAGCAGATTGATCTGGTTTCTCTGTACAGGACTAGACCAGATGCAGTGTCATCTCCCATATATGAGTCAACACATCATTAGCTATTTCATGATAGCAGCTATTTCAGCTGCAACTGATCAGTTTTTATACATGTGATGTGGCTCACAGTAAAGATGTACATTAGAAAGCTGAAAGATTGTCTCTTAAAGAAGAAAAGAAGCTCGTGCAGCATTTACCTAGACTAAATATGGAAACGGAGAGCTGAACAATAAGCAATCATTTACAGTGTAAAAGCCATATAAGACTGAAGTAAGAATGTTTGTATATTTCTAAATGTAACTGGAGCCAGAGACAATGTCTGAAGGGGAACAAAAAAACAAGTCCTCTGTAAAAGAAATGTTTCCCATTCTTTGTAGAAAATCTGAAGGAAGAAAGATTTTGGGACTACTCTTTTTTCCCCTAAGATAACGTTAACACTGGCAAGATAAACTGTGTCTTCTCAATCACCATATTAATCATTTTAGCATTTACCTTCACTCTGCCCACACCAGTCGGTTCCATTTCTCACTTGCCATTAAAAATAAACACATCCATTTATTTACTCCTCTTTACTTGTGCTCAGATGGCTGCACAGCCTCTACCTGCAGAAACCCCAACTTCTAGGGCCATTATGGGAGGGGATAGAACTAATTCAGGCTGCTGGACTGTGACACAGTAGGTGAGGAGCCAAGGCAGTAAGTAGGACCCAGTTGGTTTAAACAAAATCTTGGTATCTGCTAGAAGCAGACAACAAAACAATGTGACAGTACCTAGAGATGTCCTGTCAGTGATGGATCTGAGATGTGCTCCCATCTCTGAAACCTGGGTCCTGTAACAAGATGATCAGCAGTTCACTGCTCACATAATCGGACCTACAGATGCTTCTCTACTGAAAAAGGACAGAGTCATCCTTACTTGTGCCACAGAAATCACTTATGCATCTAGAAGGAACTCCAGGGAAGAGCTCCTGAATGCGTAATCTTCATCTCAGGTGGGATCTTTGGAGGGTGAGAGAGGCAGGCAGGCAGGACCACTTCCAAAATGTTCTACATCATAGTTGTATGAGCTGTATGCACCGGATCCATGTCACTTCCTTTTAGCAACAGTACAGCCCCTCTGTTTGTTCTCCCCCACCCAAAGCTCCAGGGCTAGTGCTTGCAGAAGTGAAAACAGGGACTGCTCCTGGTGAAAATAAACCTGGAAGAAGGAAATTGTTTATTCAGTTTGAGAAAGGAATATACAATCAAACAGTCCTGGGATGTTGAACTGCAATTCAGAAGTGAAAGAAGTTCAGCTGTCATCAGGCATGACTGGAGATAAGTCATGATCCAGCATCTCAGAAAATTCCAGGACACGTCACATTCAAAAAGGTTTCTTACCTCTGAATACATAATTAATTTTTAATTTTTTTCCCCAAAATGCAGGAGATGAAAGAGAACAATACACAATCACATCAACCAAATTCCTGCAAGTGAGAGAAAATATCCAACAGAAGGCAAGCCATTTTGTGGAAAACATTTTTTTCCCCAACCAAGTTGTAATACTCACTCACAGCAAAACACTGCGGTACATTATTAAAGCAGAAAATTGAGCAATAAGGAAATCAAGACAGAATCAGAAAGATTTTCATCCTGGATTTCTTCCAAAATTATTTTTATAATAATCTCCTTCTTTATCTTCCCTAGGACTTCCAAAATAAAAATAAAATTTCCACAGTTCACACGACCTCACTGTTTTTACCTCAGCATTGCCTGCCCCAGAAGAAAGGAAGAACTATGTCTACAATACCAGAATAACAATTTAACAGTAGTTAAATTAGTTTATGGTAGAGCTGATTTTTTTTCTCTGCTTGAACGATAAGTATTCTTTATAGCATATGATTTTCAGAATTGGGTCCTCGCCTGTAAGTCAACAAATACTGTAGGCACACAAACCACATTGCCTCTTCTAGTCACATTTATGTTCCTGCTCTGTGCATGGACAAGATACTGGACACTGTGGATATGACTGACTACTATGAGAACAAACTCTAACAGGCAAAATAAATTATGCTCAAAGCAAGAGTTAACTGTGCAGAGAATAACTTATTGCAACTGAAAATAAAATTTAAGTACGGGACCATATCTGAAATGTGAGATAATGGACATGAATCTATATTATGTTGTATAGGTCAATAAAGGTCACACCCGAGAAACAAATTCTCTACTTCTAAGAACAAGGAAAACTTTTTCATAGTACTAAGCTATACCTCTTTAAAGGGGTGCACCCTACCCCACCTGACAGCAAAGAAATATTCATGTATTTTGGCTGTTTGGGCCAAGCAAATCTTACAATGAGAAACAATCCACATTGAGTATTAGCACGATGCACCTATCCATAACACATGCAGAGAGTTTGACAAAGCATTCAGTGACTGTCTTCTATTTCCCAGCTGCACACAGCAAATCCAAGCCATTGCTTAGATTTTATACATAAAGTCAGCTACAAAAAGGTTGTTAAAAACACTGCTATTTTACAGACACTTCCAGAAAATATCCCACCAAAAAGATACAGGCCAACTGAACTGCAGTCCTTCATTCCCTTGCAGGAGGCTGGCTTTCTGCTACCAAGGTAAGAGAACACACAGGAGTGCCCAGTTGCTCCAAGACTGAGTGGCTTTTTACTGGCTGCTTACTCAACATAGGAAAATCCATGCACGGCACAGCTGAGAGGCACTTCAAACTAGCAAACGGCCTCTGACAAATTCATGTCATTTAAAAAAAGAGGAAGCAATCCTCATGTGTAAATAAATATACATACAAGTGTCATGACACTCTTTTAAAGCTACCCTGTGCAAATGCAGTTAAAGAAAGGGCACATTAGATAAAAGATACCTTCTCACACAGACACTGAAACCTACACAGAAATACCAAACTTTATAGACACAAGCAAAATTGGACATCAAAATTAAACTCTGATAATGTTCATGGTCTGTTAATATGAGAGCACACAAATAACCCTAAGTATTAACTAGCTTACTGATAATTCAGCTGTGGGGGGAGAGGAAAGAAACCCCAAAAAGTCACTCTATCAGTAGGTATGTGCTAAAATACAAAAAGCAAAACCAACATCCCAGCCACTGAATCCTGTAAAATCTGGTTTATGCAAGACCTTAAACTAGACAATTTAATTCTCATATTTTCGGACTGGGTTAGGGAATCTGATGTACAGGAGTTGTACATTTCAACCTGAAATGTGATGACTCAAGATAAATGCACTCTGCACTGATCAGAACTACAAGGAAGAACTTGCACAGGAACCCCAGCACAAAGCACTAAACCTTGACTAGTACCACACTAATGATGGGTAAATTCTTTCTCAGACTTTTTAGACCAGATTAAGCCTCACAGGCTTTTTGGAAACAGTGTCACATCTCATTCCTTTAAATCAAAAACAGTCAGCAGAAATAACATGTTAAGCAGACTCTGACAATAAAATAGCCAGCCTTAAAAGAAAGTATATGCTAAAGGCATAGTAGTAAAGCACAAAAAAAGACTGGAAAATTCATCTGACGCACTGCTGAGACATGAGGCAGCCACAACCCTCAAAGCACAACCTATACAGCTCTATAGTCCTGCAGTTACAGCCACCTGTACAAATCAAATTAATAACTGTCTTTTTGTAACAAAAAGTACCCACTGCCTTTTTTTCCCCACAGAATTTAGATTACTAATTTGAGTAAGAAACAAATATTAGAGAAAAAAAAACAGTAATTAAGTTTCATGGGACTATGGTATTCAGCTCCTTGCTTCATGTAAACTGGTCTAGTGCTACTGAGTTCCAGAGAAAACCACCCAAGAACAAAATTAGAAGTTTGCTGTTAAACACATTTGGAAGGAAGGAACACACTTGCTTTTCTCTTATACTGTGGGAAACTATAAACCCAACACTTTTTTCATTAGTTACTAAACAAAAGCTAGACCCAACCTATGTTAATTGTGAACCAAGTTTCTATTTGTGTCATTCCTCCGTATGGGGAACAAATTCCCTCACATGTCTCCACAGATTTTTACTACAGCAGTTGATGAATTAATGCCTTTGAAAGAAGACTATCTTCACTCAATATCTTAAGGCAACACACAAAGATATCAGCTAACTAAAGGTCCAAGCATTTACGAGCCACTCAGCACTACAAGGCACACTGAACAACAAGGAGAGTTTGGAACCGATATGCTCAGTAGTACTCATCAGCAAACTGCACAGCCTTGGAAATGGCAAGGTATCTCTAGTCCTGGTGGATTACAGAAATAAGCTTCTTTAACAGTCCAAAATCAGTCAGCTGCTGAGAGTGGTGCCTCAACAGAGGCTTGAGTTGCACTAATGAAGTTTAAACAACATTAAAAGTAGAAAGAAAGAGAGATCATTGATGTCTGGAGTTTTTGACCCAGAAAAATAAACTGATTAAGAGTGGTCACATCCAAATTTAGAACAGCTAGTGCACAGTAAGAGTGGTTCTGGCCAAGTACACGTTTTTTCTTAGTCTCAGTAACACTTATAGCTCTTAGATCAGTGAAGAAGCCCAGGCCAATGACCAAGTACACACCTACAGAAAGCAGTTCTGAAGAGTAAACTCTCTAGATATACCTACAGTACTGCTTATAATCCAGTTCTCCAGGAAGTTCCAGTTTGTTGTTTCCCAGAAAAGGAAAGGTAATCAGAAAAAGATTCCAAACAGTTTGGTCCAAGTCTTAACACACTGTACTTCAAGCACAGTTTCACTTAGAAGGGTAACAACTTTGGTTTTGGCTTCAGTATCAAAACCCACCAGCAAAAGCTCAAAAATCCTACAGATTCAGCACTCAAAGAAGCCAAGAGCTTGTTTCAGATCCCCAGACTCTGAAATTAATGGCTTCACATTTTCCTCAAGAGTACCTTTACATTTTGGCATACATATTCCTTTCAAGCAATTTCTCACACACAAATGAATTTGTCCTGACACACTTTCAGTCACAACTCTGCAGAAACAGAAGTTACCGTACAGAAACATCTTTAAGCCATCGCATCTGGTAATTACTACTACAGAACACCAGGACTCCACAAAGAATTACTATGTAAGACATAAGCCAAGCAAAGCAATTCACATTTTCAGAGCCATCCCCTAACCACATGCTTCAAAGGAGTCTGGATGAATGTCTAACTGCAGCTACATATGACATGATGCCACTTATACATCCAAACTGGTGTCTGCCAGTTGCAAGTCTTGGTCAATAAAAATGAAGAACAATAAAAAAGAAAAGAAAAAAAAAAAAAAAAAGGAAAAACCAAAACAACAACAAAAACCACATCCTGAGCAGAAGAGTCTTCCTGATCTTGCTTATTATTAAAATTTTGTTCTTTCTGATGCAACATCTGCTTTAACTATACACCATAAAGAACATGAGTTCAAAACGAGCATTTGATGGATCCCACCCCTAGGATGAGAACAAATCCTCTTCCAGAAACAGCTTTGTCAATCTGAGGTTACTGCACTGAGCACATCCCTAGTTCCACATCCTCTGCTCATTACTGTTACCACCCACATCAACATGCCAGTTGAGAGAAACGGAAGAACAGCCTCCAATCTATTGTGATTTTTACCTGCCAAGCCAGCTTGAAACAGTTTGCTATAGGTCCTTGTTAACTCAGGTCATGCTGATGGAAATGCATGGTTTCAGAAAAGCTCAAAGAAATTTCAATCAGAGCTACTATGGCCCCATCCCCAATCCCACTTCAACATTAAGTCTCATTTCCACCCCCTGACCTGGATAATCAGCCAGTTCAGATATATGATCCAGCCAAAATTCAACAAAACAAAAAAAAAAGCAATTAACTACTAGCCTGATTAACTCCCTGACTTTACTTAACTTGCAGCCATAAAGGCTTCCTTGCCAAAGATGCCCAGTCAAGAAGGAGACACAACCACTAGAGCTTCAGTTTAAGCAGCCAAGTCTATTGAAAAGTTTAAGCAAAACTAAAATTGACCTGCTTCAGCAAAGAGTGGTCACAGCCTCCTCCTCCTCTGCAAGCAATAACATTTCCATAGCCATGAAGTCAGTTCAGGCAGTTGATCCAACTGAAGCTTAACATTTTTCTGTACGACCATTTTCAGCTAGATCAGCAAAGAAAGACTAACGGGGAAAACAGATCCTTTTGGTGAAAGCATCGGCAGAAAAATCAAAGCTGCTCTGGTGGTAATGCAAAGAGGACCTGTTAAGTCTTAGCTTATTGAATTTATGCCTGGTATTCTGCAGAAAAAGAAAGGCAATATGCTCCAATCTCATTTATTAATATTGCGAGAACAGTTGAGAGCAAACAAGAAATCTGTAATTTTAATATATGTTCACTGATCAAAGCAAACTCCAAAAACAAGAGTAAGAACAAGATTTCACATTAGTTTAAACCAAGCTTGCTTGATAAGCTGGCAAAACAAATAAAAATATAGGTAAACTTTGACCCCTCCCCTAAAGAAAAGAACAAAGTCAGCAGAGTGTCAGACGAGTAGATGAGTGCAGTAAGTAGGCTACAACTCCAAAGTCATCAATTAGACCAGCTTAGGCTACCAATCTCTTACCTGACTGTAAAGATTCTGTAAAATATCTTTTCTAGAGTGCAAAAGATTTAATTTCTATAGCATTAGGGCAACTTCTTTTTTCCCAGTGCTATGCAGCTCCATCAATATTACTAGTGGAATAAAACCAGCTATAGGCAGAATTCAAGAATCCTGCACAGTGCTGTAATAGACTCTCATAAATACACAAGAAAAAATCTACTACAATATGTTTTTCCCAATAGCTTCTATTCCTGGGGAAGGAAGCACTTTTGCAAAGACTTTCATTAACATTTCAGAAAGTTTTTATCCCATCATAGCCAACATGGTAGGAAAGAAAATTACTTACAGATCATTCTGATACCAAGCAGCTCTATCAAACTACAAAATGTAAGACTTAGAAGTCTGGCAAGATTTAAGAGTCCAATGTGGCTTATTGGTTTGGGGTTTTTTTCTTCCCAAATGCATAACGCTGTCAAGCTACTAACACAAAATCAGAAGGTTTCACAACACTAGGTTGTGACGATAAACAAACCTGTCTACTCTGTCTAGTTTACATGCCTCTTCAGTTTCCACACATTTAAGCTAAATAATAAATGCAGGAAAGTAATTCCCAGGGTGAATTATAAATTTTCTGCTAGTAAGGATTTAAATGGCTGAATTGAATTGCATTTCACATGTATACTTTAGGAAAAAAAAATCTTTTATGTGTTATGTTTAGAGTTCTATAAATCTGAATTTTCACTGAGGCTTAAAACCAACACCGTATGCAATTACAGATTTAAAAGCTTTTACTGTAAGATAACTCAGGGTACCAAGCCTCTTAGAATCACAGGCAAGGATGAACACATCTGAAATTCATTGTTTTGGACTTCGTTCACATTCTTATTTCTTCTGTAAGACTTTTGCTAAGGGAAAAAAACAGAACTTCCACAGACAATTGCCAAGAGATGAAGAAATGGAAAACACTCACTGATGAACAGAAAAACAATCTCTTTCTCCATGGTAACTATTAACTTCTGCACAATCATAAAGACCATTTTAGCAGTAACCATAGATCAATAAGTCAAACAGAACTGAGTCAGAAATCCATTTAAATATTTACATTTTTTGTTACAAGTCATACCTAGAGTATTACTGTAGCCAAAGAGAATGACTGTGCCTTCCATTTTACTCACTCTCCTCATTCAAGAGCCTATCTCAAGATGCAGAATGATCAAAAATACAAAACAAGAGAGCAAAACAAAATCCCTTAAATTGTACAAATATACATTGTTGACGGCTATAAGCTTCTCCTACTCCGGACAGCTGAATTAGGAAATATTGACAACAACACAGAAAACACAGTAGCACACAGAAAAGCTCCCTTCTAGTTTCATAAACCATTAATGAGCAGGTTATATAAATCTACTGGACCGAAGGAGTTGTAGATCAGAGCTGCTGCAAGACATTAACTCTACTGTGAGGGATACATCATTTCATTCTTGAAGACTGTTCATCTCCATGAGTGCAACAAAAGGAGTTAAAGGCATTCCGAACGGGAGCTTCATTTTAACCCTTCGTGACCGGCCGAGCACGGAGCGGGGCGATGTTCCCTGAGCCCGCCGCAGCCCCCGCCCCGCACGCTGTTGCTCATCCATCCCTCTTTCGCCCGCAGGACGGGCCGAACCCAGCCGGCTGTTCCTTTGTGCAGCCTGGCGAGCTGCCGCACACGCACTGAGGCACCGGCCAAGCCACGAACCGGGTGAAAAGAGACGAGCCCCGCTGCTCACGGGGGCCCTTTCCCCTACAACTCCCGCTGCCAGACTGGGTCGTCAGCACCATCGCCCAAAAGCCTCGTCCCGACGCCTCCCCAACTTCACAGCGCCCTAGCCGCAGCTGAGACGGGGCAGCGGGTTTCGGGGAAGCCCCCACTTCCCGGAGCCCCCACTCGCTCCCACGGCCACGCAGGGGCGGCAAGCGATACAAAGCGTCCGGGAGCGGCCGCGCCGGAGGGACCCTCTGACGGAAACCTGGCCGGGATTCAAGGCCTAGGAGAGACCGCAGGCACAGGAGGCAGCCCCGGGAGAACCCCATGAAGCGGCGCCGCCCCGGGGGTCGCTCCCTCGGGCCAGCGGCTCGGTGCTCCCCGCAGGGCCCTTCGGTGCCGCGGCCGCCCCCCGCAGGCTCCACCTGCGCCGAGCCCCCGCTCCACCGCACCCCGGGGATCGCGCCCCACCCCACCGCCCCCCGCCGGGGCGGGGACCGGAGGGCGCCCCCACATCGTCTCCGGCCTCCGCACGCACTTTCCCGGGGTACTCCCTGCCCCCCCACGATCCCCTCCGGCCCCTCAGGCTTCCCCCGCCTCCGACGCCCCCCCCGCCCCCGGACCCCCCCGCGCCCCCCNGCGGGGTTTGGCACGGCCCCGTCACGCCCGCCCGCGGCTCCGGCCACTGGCCGCCGCGGTGAAGGCCCTTCCCTGCATCGCGGCCCGGCCGTGCTCACCTGCTGCCCGCAGCCGCCTCCCTCCGGCGCCTCCTCCGCCGCCCGTCGCCACCGAGCAGCGCCGCCGCCGCTCCGCCCCCGCCCCCCGCTCCGCCGCCAGCCACGCCTACCCCGGCGGCCCATTGGCCACGCGCCCCGAAGCCCGGCCTTCGGATTGGTGTGAGGACCCGCCCATCAAAATCTTGGCCCCGCCCATCCCCGCCCCGCAGGTCTCGGGTGTTTTATTCACGCCGGGGCTTTGGCGCCCCCAATCTCTCGCTGTGGGTTCTGATTGGCTGAAGCCGTGGTAACAGCGTGCCGGGATTGGCTGCCCGAGGTGCCACTGCGGCGCTGCGCCCGCCCCTCCCGGGTCTCGGCTGCGCGGCGCGGCGGGAAGGCGGCGGCCGCTGCTGGGGCCAGACTGGCTCTCGGGGAGCCCTCAGCCGGCGTCCCGCTGATGGGCCAAGGGGGGATGCGCCTTCCACCGCGCCTCTCCGATTCGGTTCAGCCGTAGTTCTTGTCTCCTCGCAGCTGAGGCGGTGGTGGCACCAGGAGGAGGGTTCCCGCAGCCCCAATGCCTCCTTGGTTTCCCCCCCGATAAACCAGGTGTGGTGACTGACACCTTCCCTGGGGGCTGCAGTGAGACGTGCTGCTAATGCCAGCTCTCCAGAAACCGTGATGCCCTACATCACCCAAAGGCCAGGCTTGCAGGACAAACGCGAGCAGGCTCCTTTAACCTCCACGACTAAGACTTTCTGAGAACCACAGTATTCTCGGGATATCCTTCCTTCGGCCCAAGAGAACACTAGCATGCCTCCATTTTCAAAGTGGAGACAGTAGCAGGTGCTGAATTCAGCAGGGAGGCCGCGCTTCAAAGGGAAGTTACCCAGGGGAATCTTCTGGGAGCAGCACCCTTGCGACTGCACATACGGGGCTTGGCCTGAACGCGTTAACAGGAATGCGTATTTCCAACAGCTGTCTCCTCTCACCAGACTTTTAAGCAGCTGCTTCATCCAAAATGCAAGCCAGAACAGTTCCCGGTGCATTCAGCTGAAAAAAAAAATTGAAGGTAATTGAAATGCAAAGATTACATTATGTTTCTCTGCATTATTATATTCTCCCTGCATACCCCTTATTCCTCTTTGTTTCTGAATCAAGCAAAGAAACAGAGAAACAAAGAACACGGGCCATAATGCTAGCTGGCAAACATCCAGAAAACAAAGCAACTGAAATCACTTGGAATTTCAGAGCATCATGTACAAAATCATTTACCAAGTTTACATAGGAAGAGCTCAGGCAGAAGTATGAGTATGTCACTGACTCTGAGTTTCAGACTGATGCTCTGACCCCTAAGTCATCCCTTGTTCATAAATTAAACTGAGAAGATGCAGGGGTTCTCCTTACATCTTTTTGCATATCCCTTTGCTTTCCAAGGAAAGAAAAATCAAGGCCGAGAGCTGCTCTCCCTCTCAAATATTCAAAAATTACTAGAGGATAAGACATTTCTACCAGTCCTAAGTTTTCTTCCGATTTTATGAAAACATTCCTGACTTAACATAGCACTTAAAATACTGCATTCCCAGTACCTCAAGTATAACACTTTATCTTATTCACAGTCTCTGGATTTCTGACAGAAATTTTTATAAAGCATGGTGCCCTTTCTTCTTATGAAAACTTAATTCCAAATTAACAATTCCCATTTTATTGAGAAGCTCTACTTCCAAATGAAAAGAACAAAGGAAAAGGCCAGGACATGCTGTTGTAAATAAAATCCAATGTATGCTTCAGCTATTTATGGCTTTTACAAATATTTATTAGATAGCTAAATTCATTCGTTGCCTTTACTGCTTCTCTGCTCAGCTGGTAACTTGACCTCCCCATATGGTCGTTGGTGACTGAAGGGAAAGGGGGCTGTGGTGGGAAAGGAAAGGAAGATGACCCCAGAGGTCACTTAGCTGGACACACTGAGCATCCAGCATAGCAAGCTGCACATTCAGTGCTGTGCTGCAGGTCCAAGGCACGTTCTGTGTACTCAGTCTTCCCACAGTGTTTCCATGGGAGGTGGGGAAATTACTTCTCTAAGGTCTGATACTGGAAGCAATGCTTCAAATGCTTTGATCCTCATGGATAACAAAGAATTGGAAGACCCTTCATAGCATTCACAAGAAACCAAACTCAATTTGTCCCTTATCACCTTATCTTTAAGACTGGGAACAGGGCTCCCTGTGTAATGCACAGGATTAATGGACTTGACTGTTCCTGTTATGCCCACTGACTTCTGTCAGCTTTGCCTTTCTATCTAAGATTCTTCCTGGCCTCAGTGGGACATCAGGAGAGTATGGTATTCCCTAAGGACCTGAGAATATATCATACCCACATTCATGACAATGCAAACTCCTTTATCCCCACTGCAGATACCCGGAGGCTTAACATCATTGTTCCCTATTGGTAATCTAAAATTATGTCAGTGATTAAATCTCCCTTCTTTAATCACACCATAATAATATTACCCCTTCTAGGAACAAGCCATACCAGTATAAATACTACCACATATGCATTTTTATGCTCACCAAGAGGAATTCCATCTTTTTGGCTATATATATAAAACAATAGGAGCTTGTATGTGTGGACAAGCACTGGAAATGTTCAAAAATACTTCTATAAGGTGCCATATTGGCCAGTAGCGACACATATCTACTATGGGAAGCAAATAAGTACCACAGGGGCTTTCTCCTGTCATGCTCTGAGCAGATTTGAACCAATATGGTTGCTAAACCAAGGCATTCTGTTTGCATTTTCATCTTGGTAGTGCTGCATCTGAGCAAGCAATTTCAGAGTACTTCAGAAAAACTTCAGCATAGGAAACAAAAGGTAAAGTTTTTTTGCAAGTCTTCTGACTAGAAGCTTACAGGAGAAGCAAATGCTGAATAGTGCTGCCCTATGTTAGCACAGCTATATGTTAATCTTGAAATAGTGGGCATAAATGTATTTCATGAGCAAAGCTATGCAGTTACCATCATTAGTACAGAAAGGATATGAAGAGCAAGAATCCTTTAAAACCCATCTTCCATGGAAAAGCATCAGCCAAACAGCTGGTCAAGAGCCATGGTCTGTGCATATCAAAAGGATATTCTCTAGCACAATATAGGTGGTTTATGCAGGAAGAGTTTAACTGTACTTTCTAGCTTGGTTCTTTAGATGTGATTAATCCCACAGGACAAATATTTCATCCAGGTTCTCTTTGCCTTCATTTTAGGATGGAGATTTTCTCCTCGTGGCCATTTATTTCTCTCCTTCTGCTGGAGCCTTGAAGTCTGGAGCTTTGTATTTAATCATTGCCTATGGAGTCACAGCAGATGCTATCTGCTCAATGCTACCAAATGCTAAATGGCATCTAATACAAGCACAAAACCCCTCATAAAATTATTTCAAAATTTAAAAGTACACATGCCCAGTCAAAGGGGTGAGTAAACTCAGTCAAGGGTCTTACTTAAATACATCATTTTAATTCAGCTTTAATTCCAATGTATCTGCTTTAGTGTCACATGGTACAAAAGAAAATGTCTGTGCTTCCAAGTCCCTCCAAAAAGATAAATTCATAGGGAAGACAGGACCTTCTAATTATGATTATTACAAATGTGCTTTAATTTGGCTGTTCCATGGCAGGGAAGGCTTCTTTTCTCAGTGGGGCTCCTTGTACAAGATAACCAGGATTAAAGACCACAACCAGTCACTGAATAAGAAAATCCCTGAGAAGAGAGAAACAGCTGGAGGGAGGCCAAAGCCACTGCCAAAAGATGCTTCAGTGAGTGAGTGCATTCACTCTGATGAGGGAGGCCAGAGGACAGCTCTTGAGAAACAGTTCCTGAATTAGCTTTCAGTCTTGTTATCTGGCAGTGAACTTTATAGCTTTCACAACGAGGAGCAGGCTTCACAATCCAACCCAGTGTCCTTCCAGTGATGACACAGTGGATGTAGCTAGGCTGTATGAGAAAGATTGTCAGCTAAGCAAACCTGTTAGTGAAGGCTTGAAATGCTCTTTATCCTTACTAGGTATTAGTTTTGGCATAAGAACAAAACTGATGGTGCAAAAGGAAGGTCATCAGCAAAGTAATAATGAGAAAAATTATTAAGCTGGGCTTAACTTTGTAAAAGTGACTGGTTTCCATTAATGCTTTGCCAGGAGCACAAAGTTTGCACAGTGGTGAACAACTGAGTATCCAATACACAGGAAACTGCAAAGAATTTTGCCCTTTCTACTCATTAGTGAAGACTACTCATAGCTTTGCAGGATCAGGCCTTACCCAAACTGCTCTCTAAATTTGAGATTTCCATTATTAGAATGGCATAAGGTTAAAATATCAAATGAACCCTACATTTCTTAAAGGTGCCATTTACTTATTCCTTTTGAAGTCACTTGTTACTCTCTAATAGGTTGTATTCACCATATTTATATGTCCTCTTAAATAAAATACATGTGGTTCTTGGCAATGCAGCTTATATGTTCATAAAATCCAAGTAACTTTGTGCTAAATTCTAATTAATATAATTGAGCCTCCAGTTGCTACTCTGTCTGTGTGAGCAGCAGCTAGGGATCACCTAATAATTCAGAGATCTGTATTACTTTCCTTTTGTTTATGTAAAGATCTGTACATGACACTTATTTCTTTAGACAAATCCTCTTGAAATATTGGACAATGAATGCAAACACCATGTAAACCTTGTGGCTACTCCTAAACAACCATCTGAGTACTCTTTAAGTAATACTGAAGCTTTCTCTTTTTGCCCTAGGTCAAAACCCTTTCTTGTGTTATGCAGAAAAATTGCAACATTATTTATTCTTGAAAGCATTTATTATTAGAGAGACTAAACTGTCGAAAGAAATGTTTTCTTGTTCTAGAGATTTAACCACTATTATTTTCCACTGTGTCCTTCGCTCAGAGACTGTTACACATCAAAAAAAAAATCCAATGCCAATCAACTGCCTCTCAGCAGTAGAAAGTGACATCCCTATGAAGATCAGGGCTCTCAAATGAGAATTTGAACGCCCTGTACTGGTAAACATCCAGAACAGCTTTGCTGCTGTCATTACAGATATCCTGGTGTAACTCAGGTCAGGCTCTGTGCACAGCGCCCAGCTTCTTCTCAGAAGGATCAGTTGTACTCCAGTAAATTAAGCAGTAACACAAGTAACAATGCAGACGTCCAGGTTTTTCAAAAGTCTTCCCCCTCCCAAGCCTGTTTAGCCATGCTTTCATATAATTAAAGCCTACAATGGCCTAACTTTTACCATATTTCAAGCTCTTGCATCTCGATTTTGTTAAGGGTCCAGTTCTGTTGAAATGGTTTCAGCAGATAAGATTATTCTGGTAAGCAGGGCTTAACCCTGAGGAAACAAAGAGTGGATTGAAATAGGGTTCGCCCTTCCCTTCTCCTCCAGCCTACACATGCACGCACAGGCTGCCTGCTTTCCCCTGTCGCTGTAAAGCCCACCCCGCGGGTCACCTTGCCAGGCAGATGCGGCGTCCCCTGGGCGCCTTTCCCAGAGCAGGGCTGCAGAACGCTGGTCGGCCTCTGCCACCTGCTGGCAAAGCCGGGAACGGTCCAGGCGTGAAATCGGAGGCTGAAGGGCTGCCAGTGCACGCCTAAAATCCGTCCCCATTAACTAAAACCATCATGGCACGAACAGGACAGTCTTCTACTGCCGTTGCTCTTGACGCAGCTTTAGCTGCGAAGGCTGTGCCTGAAGAACTCCGTCAGAAAAATACCTCCAAAATTAAAATAGTTGTTCTTGCACATATACAAAAAAGGCCTTCATTGCTTAGAGCATTTTGGTGTTCTCTCAGACTGATTTGTGTTGTTTTTAAGGCAATTCAAACAACATTAAACCTTTAAGATATCTGCATCTATTCTAGAATTGAGACTTAACAGCTGAACTTATTCTCATTAGGCCTAACTGATTTCTGCTCCTGAATTGTGGTAAAATTGAAATGTAGGTCTGGGATGAAACCTGGCAAAAGGTGAAAATTCTCTTTTCAGCTTTATATCCTATGCATGATACACTAAGTAGCCCACACAGCAAATCTGCACATGCCTTGTGAATATTAGCTGTTTAACATACTGTGTGCAGCTGATATGCATATCTGTGAGAGGTTAATAATACCCTGTGAACCAGAGGTTTCCTGGGCACACTTGGGTAATTGCTGCAGTTAAATGCTTTAGACTCACAGCAGCCTCTGGAGATGAAATTCTCATGCAAAATTCATTCCCATGAATTACTGCAGTTCATCAAAGATTCTTCTGACAAGAGTACTGCATAGTGAATTTCTTCAACTGAAGCTTGTTCCTGAATAGAAACACAGTCTGGCAATACAAACCCCTACAGTTTTTCACCTTTGCCTCTAGCAGAGTCTTGTTCTACCCCTCCAGCAGAGCTTCCTATGCTGAAGCTGCAGCCTCTGGAAGCCCAGAGCAGCCCTCAGGCTGCGCAGCACCACTAACGCTGGCCTTCCGGGAAGCCTCGGGCCTTGGTGGGAAATGGAGAGGAAACAAAGGTCTGCCCAGGTTATTAGACAGCGAGTGGATTTGGAAAAAAAAAACCAAACCATCTACACCAGCCAAACAAAAAAAAAAATTTAAAAAAAAATTCAAAACCCACCAAAAAACCACTATGTGACATGACAGTCTTTGGGGTTTTTGGGATCCTTTTGAGATGACATAGTCTTTCAGCTGCCATCACCATCGGAAGCACAAGAAAAGGGGAGGGGGGATAGCACGCAAGAATTGGTTCCATTCAATTTGGGTTTCTATTCCTTGTGCAACACGACCTTTTGAAATAAGTGTTACCTCATCTCGCCTCATTAGGTTGCAAAGTAATTCCAGGCTGTCTTAAAGTATATCCTTATGCTACGCCTTCAGAAAAAAAAAAAAAAAAAAAAAAAAAAAAAAAACCCACCACTTTCTGAACGTGCTTAAAGCATACTTCCAGAACGAAGCTTCCCAGCCAAGAACAGACCTGCCTGCATCGTACCAAGGGGAATCGCCTCTCCTTTTCTTCTGCGGGGCAGGGGAAGCAAATACAGCCAGCACATTTTAAGCGGCGGTGATGACAAGAGACAGGACATTTTGTCCGGTGCACCACAAGCACCCTTGAAACACTTCCTTCCGGCGGCAGCGGCGGGGTGGGGCATGGCGGCTATGGCGGCGGAGCAGCGGCGGGAGCTGGGGCGGCTGTCGGCACTCGCTGTGTACCGCCGGGTGGCGGGGGCCGGGCGGATGGAGCGGCGCCGCCGCGGGGCCCCGCTGCCCGCGGGTCGCAAGCGGGCCAAGGCCCGCCTGAGGGGCGGCCGGGTGGGAGGCGGTGGCTCTGAGCCGGAGGCGCCGCCGCCCGCCGCACCCCCGAGCCGCGTGGAGCTCCCTGTGGAGCTCCCCGTGGAGCTCCCCTTGGAGGCCCCCGTGGAGGCCCCCGTGGATCCTCGGCCCGAGGCGGCGGTCGCCGAGCCTGACGCGAAACCACGGGGCGGCCCCAAGGCGATGCCGGGCGGTCCGCGGCCGGCGGGGGAGGACGGCGGCGGTGTGTCCGGCGGCGGTGTGTCCGGGCTGCTGCGGCGGCTGGCGCGGCTGGAGGACAGCCGGCAGCGCGCGGCCGAGCTCTTCCGCTGGCTGCTGGTCCCGGTGGCGCCGGCGGAGTTTTTGGGGCGGCACTGGGAGCAGGCGCCGCTGCTGGTGCGGCGGGGCGACCCCGGCTACTACGCGGGGCTCTTCTCCACGGCCGACTTCGACGCCGCCCTGCGAGGAGGAGACGTTCACTTCGGCACCCACCTGGATGTGACCAGCTATGCCGAGGGAGTGCGGGAGACGCACAACCCCTCCGGCAGAGCCCTGCCCGCTGTCGTGTGGGACTTCTACCAGAACGGCTGCTCCCTGCGCCTCCTCTGCCCGCAGGCCTTCTCCCCCACCGTCTGGCACTTCCTCTCCATCCTGCAGGAGCAGTTTGGCAGCATGGCAGGGGCGAACACCTACCTCACGCCCCCGGGTACGCAGGGCTTTGCCCCCCACTATGATGACATTGAGGCCTTCGTGCTGCAGCTGGAGGGGAAGAAGCACTGGCGCGTCTACAGGCCCCGAAGAGACGCTGAGGTGCTGCCCCAGTTCTCCAGTGCAAACCTCACGCAGGCTGAACTCGGCGAGCCTGTGCTGGAGACAGTGCTGGAGGCCGGGGACCTGCTGTACTTCCCCCGTGGCTTTATCCACCAGGGTGATTGTCTCCCTGATGCGCATTCGCTCCACATCACTGTGTCTTCCTACCAGAGGAATTCCTGGGGGGACTTTCTGGAGAAGCTCCTCCCAGCTGCCCTGCAGATGGCCCTGGAGGAAGACTTGGAGTACCGACGAGGGCTTCCCATGGACTACCTGCAGTATATGGGGGTCGCTAACTCAGACACAGTGGATGCTCGGCGAACGGCCTTTGTGGAGAAGGTGCAGAGCCTGATAAAGAAACTTGTTGACTATGCACCCATCGATGCTGCTGTGGATCAGAGAGCCAAGTCATTTCTTCATGACTGTCTCCCTCCGGTGCTCACGCAAAGTGAAAAGGCGCAGAGTGTCTATGGCTTCCCAGCCCGGTGGCAAGATGGAGGCCCCCGCAATGTTGATATCCTGATAACAAAAGACACCGAAGTACGCCTGCTCCGTCATGGCATCGTTAGACTGTGTAATGAAGAAGCAGGTGTGATGCTGTACTACACTACAGAAAACTCAAGAGTGTATCATAAGGAAGAACCCAAGTTTCTTGAGCTAGATCCCGAGTATACAGACAGCATCGAATTTCTCCTGTCTTCCTATCCAAATCACGTCATTGTGGATAACCTTCCCTGTGAAACCTTGGAGGAAAAGATTTCTCTAGCTACACTTCTGTTTGAGAAGGGTATTCTGACTACAAAGAAGCCTCTGGCACAAGTCTAACTCTTATTTTTTCACAAAATAAACCTACACTTGTTTAGAAAATGTTCAGTCTTTGTCTTGCCTTACACCTGCTAGATATGAATCAGCAGTTCAGGTCTCTGCATCTCATCTGGGGGTAGAAGGTCTGTGTCATGGGTAGAGAAATCCAATGTTCTGATTAAACTAAGTATTTGCTCTAGGAGCAATTCTGCATGGCTGAGTGCCTAGAGAAGGGAATTGGTTATCTTCTTTTTACCAGCCATGTTACTACACCCTAAGTAACTTCAGGAAGGCTGGGAACTTTCTGCCTGTCTCGTAAAGCATCGTCGTGTTTTCACAGTATTTTGAAGCAGCCTGCTCAGCTGCAGGAAATACTGTTCATAATTGTCTTTTCCTGCTGGACAAAGACATATTTGGTAGTGGTCACCATTCTGTGTGCCTTTGCTGTGCTATGCTGCATATATGGTGTGGTCTTCAGGGTTGTGGCATGTTATAAAGATCCCTTGGTCACACCTTTACTCTTCCTAAAAGTGGGGCCTGCAGGCAGCTCCCACTCAGTTTAAGCAATTACACCCACCTCTGTGGCCATGCCATTACTGCATGATGCAGTAAGACTTTCTCAGGCAAACATCATCTGCCTTTGAAATGCTTCAGGCTCACCTGCTTCCTTTTCAGTCCAATAATAGAGATTAAATATCCTCCCCCACTGGTTTCCCCACAGCAACCCCTAGCAATGAATTATTGGTCATTTCAAGGCAAGTGGGGCACTCTCCAGTATGTTTGGGGGTTTTTTGTGCTGGGTGAAAAAAGTTTCATTTTAGGACCTATCAAGTTACATTACATGAATACATGCCTGGCTGTGTGGTCAGTTTCCACAAATACTGGCAAACCTCTGAAACACTGTTGTGCAGTAACCGCTGCAAAACAGTTTTCCACAATGCTGTTTTATCATAGCAGTCAGCAGGTGAGGCATATTCTGTCTATAAAGCTTGCTGAAGTTATACCCACAGTGAGCAGGGTGCATTACCCCGTGCTCCTCTGAGCTGTTGGGTTATCCAGGTTTTGCAAGATGGCACCCATGCACTCTTAACTGTTTGGGATTTAAGTGTACACTATGTCCTCCAAGATCCCATACTTGCAACAGTGCCAGCCTTTCCTGCTTCTTTTGCTTGTATGCTTTTGCTAACTACTGAAAGTTGGACTCTGTAAAATTGCACTGCACAAGAAAATGCTGAGGTACCCTTGGGGCCTCTTGGCTCTGTGAAGCACTAGTGGCTGGACAGAAATGCTGTTGCCACACTCATCCTCTGACTCCGTCTATTTGTCCTCACCAGAGGGTCAGCCATCCTTGCCCCACCATTTATGTCCCTGGTAAATATCTCGTGTCTCAGTGGTGCCCTTCCTGAGCTGCTCTGTGCTCTGTGTGCAACCACAGGCACCTGCACTGCAGCTTTGCTGCTTGGGGCTGTGGTGCAGAGCTGCACCAGGAGCTCATGCAGCCCTTTCTGCGATGGCTGCAAGCACCCCCATGTCTGTTTTGAGCACTTTAATGACAACCAAAGACAAGCATAAAATCTCCTTAGCTTTTCCTTTCCCTGAACTCTGTTCTGCTGGGGTGGGGCATTTGGGTAATTCCTCCTCAGCTTTTAATTCTGGGCAAACTGCCTGGGCTAGACACCTTACACATACTCCTGACAGATTTATGCAGGGCTAGCCAGGCAGAGTTCCTCTTCTTCATTGTTCTTTCTGCAGAAAGGTATTTATTGCTGAGACCTGCAGAGTATACCAAATTTTTTGAACTAGGAGGTGGTGGTTCATTATGATCCCAGTAAGAAAAGCAGTCATATTTTGTAAGGTATCTAAAAATGCTATTTATTAGAGCTAACACTAATCTTACATCCTTTTAGATGCTGAGAAACCCAAGCAAAGAGGCTTTTGCCCATGTCATGCAGACGTGGTTCATAGCAGAGATTGTCCCCTTTCAGGCTTTTAAGGTATTGTAAGATTCTTGTACAAGGAAACAGATCTATTTAGCATATCTACAGACAAACAGAAACAGTGTCTGCGAGGGAATGTCTTTCTGCACTGTTCAATAAGGGCAGGGCCACCTCAGGTCCTGGGTGGAAGCTGCCTGTGGTCTCCTCTGTGAGGAAGAGCTGGCTGAGTTTCCTGTAGGGCTTGGGATCTGTGCAGGTCAGCACAGGCCTGAAGGCCACGTTGTACAGGCAGCATAGCACAGCACAGGCACCAAAGGCATGGGGCAGTGTCGTGTCCTGCAGAAGCCACACCATGGCTATTGGAGGGAAATGTTCTGCATGCTGTAAGGCAAGGACCATGCTGAGGGTTCCTTCATGGGCTTCCAAGTAGTGCAGAAACACAAAGGAAGGTACAGGGAGCACATCCACCAATTTTTACAAGTGGAGCTGAGCAGGACAGGAGAGTTTTGAGAGAGTAAGCCTTTATTTGCTCTCATAATGAGACCCTTGGGGTATAGGAATGACATCTTTTTGAAGGACACAAGGGTCATTGAGTTTCACAACAACTACCATGGCGCACAAAAAGTGGGGAGGGGAGTCAGCAGTCTCACATATGCCTGTCACTTTGCCACTTTCAAGAAAGGTGCAGAAATACTCACCTGGTTTAGCTAGCACCTGCCAGAATGCTCACCTAGGAAAGGGGAAGGAACAAACAGATAAGCACTGGAAGGGCAGAGCATGGGTACTATTCAGATACCACCACCTCAGAGTGACTGAGACCTAACAACGTGGGGAGGTTGTGGAGAAAAGACACCTGTATGTTTTGAAGCAGCTTTGATGAATTGTCACCACATGCCCACTTGTGAACCCTTAGTCTAGAAAATACAAAGAAAAAAGCCTTTACTGGTAGCCAGCTGTGGGGGGTTGACCTTGGCTGGCTGTTGGATATCTGCCAAGCCACTCTTTCAATCCTCTGTAGCAACAGGAGAAATGGAGAAACTACTAAGAGAAACCTAACAGGCGAACATAAAGATGGAGTAATTCATCAATATTTTGCCCAACATCATGGGCAAAACAGACTTGACTTAGAGAAGATTAATTTAATTTATTGCCAGTAAATAATAGAGTAGACAGTGAGATATAAAAACAAAATTAAAAACACCTCTCCTCATCTTTGGGCAGCAGAAGGTACATCTCTGAGCTGGCTGAAACTGTTTCTGTCCAATATGGGGGAACGCCAATCACTTCTTGCGGCTTCCCACTACCAAAATGTTTCCACATTAGCTCTAAATAATCTTACTTTTCTCTTGCAACTGGAGCTCAAATGGTGTCATTGTGCTTGTTCTCTCTTGGCTATCATAAAGGAACATTTTTCAAGGGAATGGAAAAAATTTCTGTGTAGGAGATGCCTGTCATTTGTTCAGAATACAAGTAAATATTGCTGTCACTTCTTCAAGTGGTTTTGCAAACTCTCAGCATTACACAATCTTCCCCTCCATGAATCTTTTCAGCTCAGCACTGATGAGCATTTCCTCCTCTCTCCCAGGTGAAGGGTCCAGGGGTTGGCCTGCTCGGTTTCTCCAAAGGGGGTGAAGTGTCCCTTGCCATGGCTGCCTTCCTGAAGAACATCATGGTGGTGCTTCCCCAGTGGGAAGCAGTCCCATTGTGGGAAGCAATAGGAACATTGGTTGAATTGAACAAGCAATAGGAACTCTGTGACTGTTACATTGATTCATCTCTGTTAACGAGGATAAAAAGCCCCACACTTTGACCTATTATGAACACAAAGCCAAGGCCACCAATTCCAAGTTTCTCGATTATTCTGATGCCATTGATGATCCTTTTCAAGCCCCTGGCAACCAAAGCCTGATCCCACTAGAGAAAGCTGAGGCACAGTTGCTATTCATTGTGATGACCATCTTCTCAAAAGTGAGTATTATGCTACTGAAGTCTGCAAGCTTCTGCAGGCTCAAGGGAAGGGAAATTTTCAGATTCTCTCTTACCCTGGAACAGGGCACTGCATAGACCCTCCCTTTTTCCCTTTGTACCCCATAGGAATCCACCCTGCTTTTCACAAGTGGACAGTCCTGGGTGGGGAGCTCAGGGCTTATTCTAAAGCTCAGGTTCATGTTTGGTCACAGATCCAGGCTTTTTTCAAAAAGTATTTAATTGTTAACTAATGTACAGCAAATAATGTGCAAGCAACACACAACTTTGAACAATCAGATCTGATAATTCTACTACAATTATCAGGTCAAACCTTGTCACACCTGTACCAGTACAACTACAGTATCTTCCATGACTTTGCACACCCATAACACAGACAAGAAATGGCTTTGCCTTTTCTGTTCCCCCCTCAACCTTTTTGCTCTAGTGTCAAGAAAAGGAATGGTGGGGTTTGCATTAGCCTTGGATAAAACAGGTCATGTGCAAAACGCACAGTTAAGTTTCTTGGGTGGTTTCTATTCCTCTAATACTTGACAGTGCTTTCCATGTCACTGTGGTCTCTACATGCATGTGTTATCCTCAGGTCACACTGATTGTCTCTAATGACAATTTTGGAGCAGGGATTTCACTGCTCCTATGGTGAATGTATGGTGAATTGCAAATGGAAATGTCTCTGACTTCTGTGCTGCTGGAAGTGTGTAAGATTGGCTGTTATAGCCAGGATGCTTGGCTGTCTCTTGTTAAGCCTTGCGAAAGGTCATTTGCCTTCTTTGGTAGTGGGGTGAGAATTGTCATAAGGAGTCTGAAATTTGAAAGCCAGGTAGTCATTTGTTGTGCTTTGGTTAGAAGCAGGTTTTGGATCTTGACCGCTCTCCCATCCCAGGGTTGATCAAGGGCCCTGTTGGTGGAACAGCCCTGAGGGCCTCCTGCCCCTCCTCAGCAGAGGTGTCATGCTCACTCCAAAACATCTGTGTACAACGAACTGCCACCACCACTCCGAACTGCTTTGTGAGGACAAAACCAGGGGCCAGGGAGCACCATTTCTGTCAGACCTGGAGGGCTGCCACCTCCTTTGTGAAGACCTTTCCCTGTGCCAGCTGAACCAGCAGTTCTGGGTTTCTCCGTTTTGCAGGTGTCTGCCAGGCCAGCCTGGTACACATGGGGTAAACCTCAGAGCCAGCAGCTGCCTCTCAACCCTGTCATGTTTTCAGTACCTGGGTGTCCCTGTTGTAGCCCTTCCCTGCCCAGCATGTTTCATAACAGATGTTATCAGCAGCACTGTCTGACACCTCTGGGCCTGCCCTAGCATGGGTAAGGCTCCTTGTTTGAGCGTGGGCTAGAAGAAAATGTGACAGAGCAGGAGGGAGGGAGGAACATAAGTCTTGGAGTAGCTCATGGCCATGCCAGGTGCTGTCATCGCACAAAAGGTGCAAGATTGCATGTCCCAAGAGATGCCAGGAGAACAGTGCTGGGCTAGTGGGGCAGTCTGTGCCTGAGATGTCCCCAGGCCTGCAGCTTGGCTGAGTTTGAGGGAAAAAAGAGCCTGCAGGAGAAACCCAGGAAGGAGAGTTGCAGCTGTGCCTGTGCCTGTGTCCCGTCCAGCAGGCCTGCTGTAGAGAACTTCCACCACAGCAGGTAAGCACACTATGCATCAACAAGTGTCTGGAGAGAGCAGCTGCCTTTTGGTGATTATAGTATCATAGAATAGTTCGGGTTGAAAGGGACCTTAAATGTCATATAGTCCAACCCCCCTGCAATAAGCAGGGACATCTTCAACTACATCAGATTGCTCAGAGCCCTGTCCAACCTAGTCTTGGATGTTTCCAGGCATGGGACATCCATCACCTCTCTGGGAAACCTGGGACAATATTTTATCACCCTCATTGTAAAAAACTTCTACCTTATGTCTAATCTGTATCAATTGTCTTTTCGTTTAAAGCCATTGCCCTAGTAATACATTTGTCCCCATCTTAGAGGCCTCCTTCAGGTACTGAAAGGTGAAAATAAGGTGTCCCTGGAGCTTTCTCATCTTTGAGCTGAGATGGTCCATTAGCAACAGGGGATCAGCTGTGATGATCCCGCCCTGCCGTGGGTCCTGGCAGGGGTGCAGCAGTGGCTCCAGGCAAATTTGGCATCTCCCAGCACGTGTCACATTTCTGCCCCAATTCCACCCCCTCGCCTGTGTGTGGGAAACTGCATCTATAAAAGGAGTCTCAGCTTGAACGCAGACACAGCGCACTCAACAACTCCGGAGCGATGTGGCAGGCTCGTACCCGCTCCTTGTGCCGGGCCAGCTCCTGCGCCTGGCACAGGCGACCGTCCTGGCCCGAACCCGCGCCTGCAGCCCCACGGGGCCGCAGCCCCGCGTGGAGCCCCGCGACAGCCCCCGCCCAGGGACTCTCCTCCATGGCCCCCTCCATCCGCCTGTCGCCTGCCGCCCGCAGCCTCTTCGATGAGCCGCTGGCAATCGCCGTGCAGGGCCTCGGCCCACGGCAGCAGGTCACGCTGCGGACGTCCTTGCGGGACGAGACCGGAGAGCTCTTCCAGGCCAGAGCCCGCTACCAAGCGAGCGACGACGGGGAGCTGGACCTCGCCCGTTGTCCTGCGCTGCCGGGAGGCAGCTTCGCCGGCCTGGAGCCCATGGGGCTGCTATGGGCTTTGCAGCCCCAGAAGCCTTTCTGGCAGATGACAAAGCAGGACGTGCAGAGCCCCTTTCTCCTGCAGCTGGAGGTGTTTGAGGGCCACGGGGAACGCCCCGGGCGGCTCCTGGCCCAGGCGCAGCACGAGCGGGCGTTCCTGCGGGACGGGGTGCGGAGAGTCCCGGTGCGAGAGGGGAGGATCCGGGCGACGCTTTTCCTGCCCCCTGGTGAGTACCAACCGTAGCCATCCTGCTTTCTCTAAACCGGTGTTAGTGAAAGTTGTTGCTTGACCTCTGTGAAGGAGTCCATTAAAGTTCCACGTCTTTTCCCCCATCTTTCCCTCGCCCCTCCCGTGCCACTGACCAGCCTGAACATCCTTTCCAATTCACCTGCCCATGCATGTGACACGGTTGCAGAAGGCGGCAGAGGAATAAACATTCTTACCCGGGGCTTGAGGTTAAAAACAAACCATGAAGAAATTCACAGCAAGTGAATTTGAGTGTGCCAGGAGAGCTGCTGGGCAAGAAGCTGCAGAAGAGAGTGGTGGAGAAGGGCTCTGTGACAGTCATTGGCATTCTTTCTTACTGGGAGGGGTTGGGGAATCTTTCTCCCTCCTCTCCTAATAGCAACTAACTGTAGTAACTATTCGGTGACCATGGCCCACCCTATTGGGGTGAACATCATCAGTTTGTGAAAGAGGGAAGGGGAGGGGCTCAAGAACATTTACAGGGAATAACTCTTTCCAGCAGGAAAAGACAATTATTTAATTGCTCCGGAAAAGGTGCAGAGCACCTTTCTGAGATGTAAGGATTATCCAAGACATGACCTGTCTCTAGCATGTCCTGGGCGGCTACACCAAGACTTCCCTGCCAGAGTCCAGGGTGTGGGAAGGCTGATTTCACATCAGACTTAGCATCCCACCCACAACAAAGCCAGGACTCCCTCTCCTGCCTCACCTCTACCCCCACCTGCTGACCAGGAGAGAGAAGAAGCCACGCGCATATACTTTATATCCAAAATGTCCCACTTCCCCCGAGCTGAGTGCTGGTGCATTTCCTCTGAGTCACCTGACCTCCACCTTTCGACTGTTTTTTAAAATGATAAGCCCTTGCCACACATTCTCTGGCACTTTGAATTGTTTCCTAAGCACTTTGAGTTGTTTCCTAGGCACAGGATAAAAAGCATTTACCTTCATCCTGCTGCCACCACAAACAAGCTTCAGCTTAGCAAGACTGTAAGCTCAGTCTGTAGTCAGTATTTCTCTTAGTTCTCTTTGGAGATGTGTTTCACAACTATGATTTCACCACACTCAAACCATCCTGCACTGAGATACCCCATCATGATTTTCAGTTCCTGAGCCTGCTCTCTACACCATACATCTCCACATTCAGATTTAGGAGTTGGATACTCCTCAGCAAATTACCTAAGGCCATGCAGAGGAAGAGAGCTCAAAGAGCTTTTGCTACAGTACAATCACACCTCCCTTGAGCACCTGCACAGGCTTACTCAGCTGTACCACCTTTTCTGGGCTTGTTCAGTGCAAGTCCACTGAGCCCTGCTGAAGCTGAGGACCCAGGGGAGCCTGGCTCTGTTACCCCGGTCCTGTGGTCAGGAGTCCAGTCCTCAGACTGCAGGCAGTCCCAACAGTCCCAACACTGGTTCCTCAGCATGGAGGTTTGAAATAAAGAGCCGAGAAGGCTCTTAGGGCAGAGATGTTTATTCTTCAGAGAGGGTCACCCGAGAGAGAGAGGTGGGGGGGGCCCAGGTAACTTTTAAACTCATCAGGGGAGGGAGTGGTACAGGTAAATGATTGGACCAAGGCTGATGGTCCAGGGGCAGGGAGGTTTCACACTGGGACAGGGGAAGGACAACCTGGGACAGACCACCTTCATCAGAGGGGTGTAACGGGAACAAACCATTGGGAAAAAACACTTTAACAAAACTAAACAATAACTTATCAAAAACCCACCACCACACCCTGCCACACCCAGCTGAGCCATGGGCCACAGCCAATAGCACTCCTGGCCCCTAGCCACACAGCCACTGCTCTGAGTGTTTGCAAGCCTATGAAGAACCAGATGTGCCTTAAATGCAAACAGGCACAGAAGGAAGAGCACAGCAGCTCTTTAGATGGCAGGGTTCTCCTTGGGCCAAGGCAGAGAATGAACAAATGCTGTGCTCTCTCTCTCCTCACCTCTGTGACACCCTGCAGCACACTCCCACCTTCCACCTGCAGCCTTATCTGCAGCCTTATCAGGATGCACGGGCCACTGTGGTAGAAGGATATCCTCAAAGGGTGGGAGGCATGAGCCCACTCAGGACTGTTGCTCTCCTGAAGCCAGAAGTAGGTGTGAGCTAGGTCTTCTCTATTCCCCAACGGGTCCAGGGTCACCTTCTCTGGCCTGCAGCTTGTGGAGCTTTCCTGCAGGTTGCAGTTCCAAAACCAATCAGGCTGAAGGAATGCAACATGCAAGGCATTCTCTTTCCCTGCACTGGCTGGACAGGTTCAGGATTCTCCCAGGATGAGGAAAAGAGCATCCTGGACCAAGAAGGATCCGAACAGAGATCTGATGATCACCCACTGAGATACCTCATGTGCAGAACTTGATACTGACTGCTGCCAGACATGATTGGCAAAGAAACAAAGTACTGGTTTGGATCACTTACGGCTTTTCAAGTGATCCTAAATGTTAAAAAGCCACAATTCAAACAAAAAAGCTTACAGTTTCTAGTTTGCATTGCATCTATCAAACCACAATACCTTGAGGATTTTTACAGCAGTAGGTGAAGAGCTTGTTACAGGGCTATTTACAGGAAGAGGATTTAGGACAAGATTCTTTTACCAAAGACTCTGCCTGTTGGCCCTAAGCACAATGCACAGTACTGCTGATCCCTAAAACAAATAAGGGTTTGCACCTTACCTAAGAAGTACTCCTGCACTTTTTTCCTTTGCAACAGACTAAATTTTTTTTCATGGGCTGACACTGCACAGCTGACTAATCATGTCTTTTCCCAAAAAGATGCTTTTCTGCAGTTCCTGTTTGGTACCTCATTTGATGCATTCCAAACCAGAGAAACATTGAAAGGAGTAATTTCAGGCAATTCTGATCTTTGTCTTGTTTGCTCCAGGAGAAGGCACCTTTCCAGGGATCATTGATCTACATGGAATTGGAGGAGGTCTTTCAGAGTACAGAGCAAGCCTGCTGGCCAATCATGGCTTTGCCACACTGGCCCTGGCTTATTTTCAATTTGAGGATCTGCCCCAGAAACCAAAAGAACTCCACCTGGAATATTTTGAAGAGGCAGTGAACTATATGCTGCAGCACCCACAGGTAGGAACACCCTTGTTTCCTCTGTGTTCCAGGAACCACTCCTGTAAAGCCCTCTCACTTTGCCCAAGTCACCTTTGGAGGAAGTTGCAGAAATACTTATCTGGTAGGGCTGCCCTTTGCAAGGATTTTGGGTGTCTGAGTTCTAGGAAAGAGAAGGGGCAAGTATATATGCACTGGAAGAGGGGTGGAGAGAGATCACAAAGCAAGATCACAAGAGACAGATCAGATGTGACCAGGTGGGAAGCTGTGCAGGAGAAAGCCTTCATGAGTTGACACCAAATGTTCTCCTATAGGCTCAAGAGTGAAAAGTAAAAAGCATCTGCCAGGGTCTAAGACTAACGACTCATAGCTGTGACCTACAAGTTGTCCCCAGATGGATCAAATCATGTCCCCCCACTCCTGGCTGATTTCAGAACACCACGGAACATTCTACATGTGAGTGGTTTGAAGTACAGTGTGAGGAGAAAGTATAGGGGGTGTGGGAGGGTGTGCCTGTCATTTGTCCAGAAGGAAAAGTAATCATTGCCATCACTTTCTTCAAGTGGTTTTGCAAACTCTCAGCATTACACAATCTTCCCCTGTATGAACTAGCTGTTGTGCTCTTCAGCTCAGCACTGATGAGCATTTCCTCCTCTCTCCCAGGTGAAGGGTCCAGGGGTTGGCCTGCTCGGTTTCTCCAAAGGGGGTGAAGTGTCCCTTGCCATGGCTGCCTTCCTGAAGAACATCACAGCTGTTGCTTCCCTCAATGGCCCTGTTGCTGCTACGCATATTCCTCTCTCTTACAAGGATAAAATCATCCCCATTTTGACCTATTATGAACACAAAGCCAAGGGCACCAATTCCAAGTTTCTCGATTATTCTGATGCCATTGATGATCCTTTTCAAGCCCCTGGCAACCAAAGCCTGATCCCACTAGAGAAAGCTGAGGCACAGTTGCTATTCATTGTGATGACCATCTTCTCAAAAGTGAGTATTATGCTACTGAAGTCTGCAAGCTTCTGCAGGCTCAAGGGAAGGGAAATTTTCAGATTCTCTCTTACCCTGGAACAGGGCACTGCATAGACCCTCCCTTTTTCCCTTTGTACCCCATAGGAATCCACCCTGCTTTTCACAAGTGGACAGTCCTGGGTGGGGAGCTCAGGGCTTATTCTAAAGCTCAGGTTCATGTTTGGTCACAGATCCAGGCTTTTTTCAAAAAGTATTTAATTGTTAACTAATGTACAGCAAATAATGTGCAAGCAACACACAACTTTGAACAATCAGATCTGATAATTCTACTACAATTATCAGGTCAAACCTTGTCACACCTGTACCAGTACAACTACAGTATCTTCCATGACTTTGCACACCCATAACACAGACAAGAAATGGCTTTGCCTTTTCTGTTCCCCCCTCAACCTTTTTGCTCTAGTGTCAAGAAAAGGAATGGTGGGGTCTGCATTAGTCTTGGATAAAACAGGTCATGTGCAAAATGCACAGTTAAGTTTCTTGGGTGGTTTCTATTCCTCTAATACTTGACAGTGCTTTCCACGTCACTGTGGTCTCTACATGCATGTGTTATCCTCAGGTCACACTGAGCTCCCTAATGACAATTTTGGAGCAGGGATTTCACTGCTCCTATGGTGAATGTGCCATTGCAAATGGAAACGTCTCTGACCTCTGTGCTGCTGGAAGTAAGATCGGCTGCTATAGCCAGGATGCTGGGCTGTCTCTGGTTAAGCCTTGGCTAAGGTCGTTTGCCTTTTGTGCCTTCTTTCCATCTTCCCTTCAGAAGGAAGTGCTCTGGCTTGTGGATACTTCTGGCCCCATTATGTCATGCAAAAAAACTTTCTGTTGAATTTACAGCCATTTTGATCTTCTCCCACATGCTGTGGAACATTTGAATCTTTGTTACTGAGATGAGAATTGTAATAAAGAAACTGATATTTGAAAGCCATGGAGTCTTTTGCTGTGCCTTGGTTAGAATCAGGGTTTGCAACTTGACTACGTTCTCATCCGAGGGTGAAGGCTTAAGAAAGCTTGCAGCAACTTGGGATCAGAGGTTGCCCAGTTGGGAACAGGAGACCATAGAAGATGGGCACATGGCCCCCTTACCTTCACTCTCTTCCATAGCTCTTGTGTCACCAAGCATGGAGGAGAAGAAATGTTGCTGAAGCCTCCAGTACCCTTTCCCTTAGCATCTGCTCTCACATATGGTCAAGCCCATGATCAAACCCAGCAGTGTAAGCCACGGAGTGATGTTCTCAACAATAGGATTAGTTGCCACACATTCAGGGTTGGACACCAGACAACATTTCCAAATGCTAGATGACAAAACACCTCACCTGTCTGGAGAGAAAGGGTCATTTCCATGGTGAATGAAAGACTGCTGAGACTCTGTTCGATATCTCTGACCACTTAATATTTCCAATTAGGACAGTGCTCGGGATTCCCTTAGATGCTTCCACCTCTTTCACATCTCTAAGACAGACACAAGGAGCTCAGAGCATGAAATATCCCTGCCTGCATCTCTCAGGAAGAGTCTGGGAGCTTCAGGAAACAGCTGTCCCTCTGCAGTTCCTTTTGGATCAGAAGATCCATCTCTGTGTAAGATGGACTTAATGAGCTTATTTTTTAAATCCTTGCACAATCCATTACTAGAAGCACCAGATATTTCCTGACCTACCTAAACAGCCTGTGAAAGTGCTCCTCCTTTATTGTTCCTGCACCCCTGACCATCCTTCCTAATACACCTGGCTGTGCAGCTGCTTAGGCCGGGCAGAGCCTGGTGCAGACATAACCCACCTTGCCCATGCCTTGGGGTAACGAATAGAGAAGCAGAGCCTGCAAGGAGAGAAGCAATGGCGAGCTAGTGCTAGTGTGGCTTCTCCCCGCCTCGTCTGGGGCAGGCCGTGGCTGCGGTACCTTGGCTGAGCGGCACAGCACACCTCGGCCGTGCCGTGCAGAGCTGTCCGACCTCTGTGCGGTCTGTCCCACACCGGCCCTTCCCTGTCCAGGGAATTCCGACTGCGATTCTGCTCGGTGGCTCGTCAGCATATCTGCTTGTCCTCTCCCCATGTCTCCTGTCCGCAGCCACCGCCCGGCCCGGTGTGGAGCTCGGGGGGACACCGAGGACGTCGCCGAGGCCCAGACGGGTTTCAAGGACTAGGTAGCCTTTGGATGAACCCTCCCACAGCCGGGGAAGGCAGCGGGGGGAAGACAGAAGAGGGGGCCAGGAAGCAGGCATTCAGAGAAGTAGGGACGCACGGAAATTGGCAGGCAGGAGGGGAAAAGGCGGGCGGGACAAGAGAGCTACCGCCCCGCTCCTCCCCGCCAGGGCGTGCCAACGGCACTCCGGGCCCGAGCCCGGCCCTGGTCCGGCGAGGACCTGCCCCAGAATCCGCCCCCAGAGGCGGGGGCGACCCGGAGCGATGTGGCAGGCTTGTACACGCTCCCTGTGCCGGGCCAGCTGCCGCGCCTGGCACAGGCGACCGTCCTGGCCCGAACCCGCGCCTGCAGCCCCACGGGGCCGCAGCCCCGCGTGGAGCCCCGCGACAGCCCCCGCCCAGGGACTCTCCTCCATGGCCCCCTCCATCCGCCTGTCGCCTGCCGCCCGCAGCCTCTTCGATGAGCCGCTGGCAATCGCCGTGCAGGGCCTCGGCCCACGGCAGCAGGTCACGCTGCGGACGTCCTTGCGGGACGAGACCGGAGAGCTCTTCCAGGCCAGAGCCCGCTACCAAGCGAGCGACGACGGGGAGCTGGACCTCGCCCGTTGTCCTGCGCTGCCGGGAGGCAGCTTCGCCGGCCTGGAGCCCATGGGGCTGCTATGGGCTTTGCAGCCCCAGAAGCCTTTCTGGCGGCTGGTAAAGCGGGACGTGCAGAGCCCCTTTCTCCTGCAGCTGGAGGTGTTTGAGGGCCACGGGGAACGCCCCGGGCGGCTCCTGGCCCAGGCGCAGCACGAGCGGGCGTTCCTGCGGGACGGGGTGCGGAGAGTCCCGGTGCGAGAGGGGAGGATCCGGGCGACGCTTTTCCTGCCCCCCGGTGAGTGCCGGCCGTGCTGGGCTCCTTCTCCCACGGGGTTGCCTCTACTTTCGGTCCCGCACTCCCAAGGCCGGAGCCCCGTACTAGGCAGAGGACAAGGGGGAGCTGCATCTCGCCAGCAGGCACTGGACACTCCTCAAGGAGTGGCCTGATCAGCCCAACCAGCTCTGATCTGCTGGGCGTGCTCCTCACACGGAGCCATCTGCATGTGGTGAAGCACATGTGTGTTTACCTGACTTCTATTGGACATGAAGGCATTGATCACAGTACGCTATTTGTTCCCAAATGTCATGGGAGGTGGAGTCAGGCAGTCTTCAAGGTACCTTTCCTCTACCTGGCTGTTTTCCAGGAAATTCAGGTGGTAATTCTTTTGAGTAAGTGGAAGACTGCTCTCCTAAACTGTAGAGTTTAAGCCTGTGGCTTCCCTTTCCAGCCTCTCCACACATCCTAAACTTAGTAATGTCCGAATTGCTGTAGCCCACGTTGCCTTTTGCTGCCACATTTGCCCCCAGTTCTTCCCTGTTTGTGAGCAGAAGGTCAAGGAAAACATAGGACAGACTTGCCGTGTCAGTATTTTTGTAAGAAAATAATGAAAAGGGCCTGTGAGGTTTTTAAATTGCCTGACAAATGCTGTGTTGTCCTTCCATCAGCTGTCCAGATTTCTGCTAGTTTTCTGTAGGAAACCTCATCTCTTGCGTTCTCTTGGTTCTGTAGTAGCCACACCTCCACCAATCCCACCTTTCCTTCCCCCTGTGATACAGAGGTTTTCACCAAGCATGTCTCTGGAACCCCATGTACTCAAGGAGCTCTTCTGTGTATCACGTGCCTTCCTCTCTCCCCTTTCTTTCATCTCTGTCCCGGATAACTCTTTCATGACAGTGCTAAAATCATACGTGTTGTGCCAGCCAGTGCCCTGTGCTCTGACTGCTCTGACTTCATCTGCCTCCTTGAGGCTGGAGGAGAATTTCTAGTTCTTCCTTGCCCACGCTTGATGTTAATCTGCAAACACCTGAGGGAAGCCTTACCCTTCCTCCTCAGCCAGAATGGAAGTCTCCCTCTTGGCCTCCTCCTTTCTATACTTGGTACTTTGCAGCAATCCCTCTCAGCTCTGGACTACAGTCCCTGTCCCATTATGAACCTAACGTAATGCTTCCCTTACCAGGTAAGCAAGGCTGGTTTCAAATACTTTCTACTCTTAACCCCAGAATAAATGACTGAGGTGCATTTACACTACAACTGAGAAGCTGGAACCATCAGAAGATGAGATTTTTTTTTTTTGGATCAGCCTTCTGAGAAATGCGCTAAGGAGAAGCCTTCTGGGTATTCTTGAAGCAGAGCTTGATACATTTGCAGTGAATTTACATGATACAGAAAACTAGTTGTGACTGTGAAAAGATCCCTTCTCTTCCAGCTGCCTGTTGCTTGATGTTATCTAAAACATTAGCAGACCTGCTAATTTGTGCCAGTTTGTTTAATCTTGCAGCAATGTGGCCATTTAATTAAAACTGTCACAGTAACTTAGGACCCTCAATACTATTTTGCTGCTCTTTTTTTTTTTCTTGTTTTTCTAAGACACATTCCCAGGCCTATGAATTTGGAATATAAATTAAAAATTGTGGGTTAATGTGTCCTGTTATGTGGTCTCTCTCAGGAAGTGGCCCCTTTCCGGGAATTATTGACTTGTATGGAACTGGAGGAGGACTCCCTGAATACAGGGCATGCCTGCTGGCCAACCATGGCTTTGCTGTGCTGGCTCTGGCTTTCTACAGCTATGAAGATCTCCCCAAAGAGATGAAGGAATTCCACCTGGAATATTTTGAAGAAGCTGTAAACTATATGTTACAACACACCCAGGTTGGTTTGTTCATCGACTCACTACAGTGAACTGTCATTAGTTAGGTCCTGTCAGACTGCAGAAGCGGCAGAGCTGCTGTACTTAAAATAGCATCGCTGTTGAATTGGCTGTTATTAATTTGTTTTATATCTTTAACTCCCATTACAATGGCTCTCTGGCAGGTTATTCCGACTCTTCCTTTTGAACTGGCTAGGTGAAACAGTGACACACTGGTCACATACTGGTAATTTCTACTCCATTCAACCCAGTGTCATAACTAGGGTGCTAGTTTCCTGGAGGCTTACTGGAGTTGCAGTGGGGATTTTAGATATGTGCTCCGTAGAATGTCCTTCAGAACTAAACATCCTTTTCAGGTGTGGAGCACATGATAACCTTCTGTGATTCAGGTCTTAGGGAAACCAAGGAAACTCAAGGAAGTCCACCAATACACATTTGATGCTATGTATTTTATAAGCTGTTAAAATCACTCCAAGTGTTGGTATTTGATAAGTGTGGGGTTTTGTAACTAGTTGTGCACTTAGGGATCCTTCTAATTCAGCACGTCTTCGAAGAGAACCCTGCTCAGTCCTCCATCTCCTTATAAGTAGCTGTGAGTGACAGTAGCTAGAATTGCACAAACCAACACTTGGTTTCTCTAGAGAATGAAAATAAATATCTTCCTCAACCTCAGAATGATGAGTAGTTGTTAAAGGTCTTGGCTGCTTTTTAGTCACCTTAACCTTAACTGCTCAGGTCACCTCTCTGCCCCAAAAAATCTGAAAATTGCTTCCCCCTGCATTTTTTTTCCCTTGAGAGCAGTACAGTACCACTGCCTCTCATTAACACCTCCACTGCTATTCTCACCATGTTTTAATGTGTTGCAAAGTTTCAGGTATATTTTCTAATTTCCCCATTCCTGTATTTCAAAGTCAGTGGCTTTGAAGCCTACTACACTGGTGACAATATACAGAAGGTATTAAATTTTGGTGCTGTCTCAGAGCTTATTTGCCCCTGAGAGTCTTTGGATATTGAAGAGTTATGGTATTAGCTAACCTTCTTGCAGTATCCTTAAAGGATTTCAGCACCCAATAACGTCATTTAACTTTTCTATTCTAGTTAATTTGCCTTGTGTAAAAGAAAATGAAGGTAACCTAGTCTAGACCGATGCCAGGAGACTGTACAATTCCCTTAGAAAAATGGTTTTAATAGGTTATATTTTTAAGATAAATTTTAATCAGTAAGCTACCTCAGACTACTTCCTGTGAGTTAGATACCAAGCATTCCAGAGAAGCATGAGAGCAGCTCATGTGCAGCCTGCCACCCCACGTCAGCTTCTTAACAGGGAAGAACCTTGACTATAAGAAATACATTAACATAAGTGATGACAATATCATAGTCATTGCTGACTTTGAGCACTTTGCACTGGAAAGAAATCAGAGGAGGCCTCCCCTGCTCTTTCCCTCTTCTTCTCTCTACTGCATTATAAATAAAGTGAATCCGGGACTGCGCAATTGCAAGCACAGCTGTACTCTCTGCTTCAGCACTGAGCCTTGTAGCTTTGTTAGGATGGTGCTGCAGTCTCACTAGGGCTTAGGATCATAAATCAAGCACAGAACACTGCCCAGGATCCCTCAGACATGGGCCCTGCACACAGGACCTCAAATGCCTGTAGGCGGAGTCTAAATTTGGGACAGACAGCTGCAAACGTAGCAACATATTAAAGAAGTGGCATGCCATGGTTCATTGCTTTGGTTTCTCTTTTCTCACCTCTAGGTTGAAGGTCCAGGAATTGGTTTGCTTGGACACTCGAAGGGGGGTGACCTGTGCGTCTCCATGGCCTCCTTCCTAAAGGGCATCACAGCCACTGCCCTTATCAATGGCTCAGTGGCAAATGTGGGTGCAGCGCTCCGCTACAAGGACATCACCATTCCACCCCTTGGTATCAATCGAAAACGCATCAAGGTTGGCAAGTCCGGGATTGCTGATATTATTGATGCATTGAACAATCCACTAGAAGGGCCTGACCAGCAAAGCTTTATCCCCTTGGAAAAGGCTGAGTGTTGCTTCTTGTTCATTGTTGGCCAGGATGATCACAACTGGAAAAGTGAATTCTTTGCAGTTGAGGGGAGCAAACGTTTGCAAGCTCATGGGAAAGAAAAGCCTGAGATAGTCTGTTATCCTGGAGCAGGACACTACATCGAACCTCCCTTTTTCCCAATGTGTGCAGCCTCAATGCACCTGCTATTCGGCAAGCCTGTGATGTGGGGAGGGGAGCCCAAGGCACACTGTAAGGCACAGATAGATGCTTGGCAGCAGATCCAGGCTTTCTTTCGTAAACACCTCACAGGCAAGCCATCTGGAACATCCAGTAAACTCTGATATGAATTAGATTACTTTACAGATGAAGATGCTGGTGTTTCAAGTTTGTTTTGTTAAATGGCTCAGAATGAGAACAAGGAACATCAGACAATAAGCTATTAAGTTTCTTGGGGGATGATGGTGGGCAAAAGCAAGAAAGCAGCTTCCTTTTCACACCCTCCTCTAATCTTGGTTAGAGGTCTTGGCTTCCTGTTTTATGTAGTACAGGGTTACAAGCTGTGGAAATCAAATGGTGGTAAAGCTGTGTGTGCTTTGAGTATGAATTGATGTGGTAGGTAACTCATATAAGCTGAGAACCGGGATGAAAATATGCCTTTGCCTTCTCAGAGGAAATGGATGCCATTCCCCAGCTTTGTGTTCTAGTTCCACTATTCTAGTCTTTCTGGAAGCAGTAATATGCGTCCAGTAATCTTTCTGTTCTCTCTGTGCACTTCTCCCTCCTTTGTTGCTCCTTCCCCTTCTCCCAAACCACTAAAATGCATCTGCCTTAAAAATATCTAATATTTCACTTACCAAAAGCAGCAATACTGTGCCAGCACCCTCAGGTAACACTTCACATTTACAGGCAACAAACAGCCCATAGCTTGATGTGACGTTCTGAGAGCATGCAGTAGAAATGAGACATTTAAACAGTCTGTGGAAGTTCATAAGCGTGAAGAAACAACAGAACAGGTCCTCTTAGTTGTCATCCTGGAGCCGCTCAGGGGTGTCTCCTCAGCATGGCTGGGTGTCGCTGTGGAGATTCGCAGCACTGTGGGAGCTCCCTGCCTGTACATTCCCCAAATGCCTTCTCAGCTGCCTGCTCCTAAGGGCTGCTGAGAACAGCCCGGCTGCGGGGCTGGCACGGCGGCTCCGTGAAGCCGAGTGCTGTGCGGGCCTGAGGCGGCCTGGAAGGGGCTGTGAGGCGGCCAGCGTGCTGTGGCGGAGCGCGGCTCCGGCTGCACGCCCGCTGCTCTCTGTGCAGCGGGGTGAGCGCTCAGCCCCGCCGGGGATCGTCACTATTGGCGTGGGGTTGAAGGAGAAGGCACCGTGTGTCCCAACAGTGCCTGCAGCCTGTATCCGGCCTCTGCTGTTGCCTGCGCGTCAGGCCCGTTTGTGCGTCTTGCATCCACTGCACTTGTAATGCATTAAAGTGAAACTTTAACCGCTGCCCACGTCTCGCTGCTCCAGTCGGTTGGATGGTTCGCGGGAGGTGCGAGCGACCCGGGGCTGGCAGCCTTCCGGAGACGGGGACCGGGGAGGGGCTCTGCTCTCTATTGGGGCCCTCTGGAGGGGGCGGTGGCCACAGTACCGATATTGCGGGCGGCGCGGCTGTACCACGCATCCGCCACTGCCATGTGGAGAGCGCTGGCTGCCGGCGTCGCCCCGGCGCGGGCCCTGCTGCGCACCCCGCCGGCCCGGCGGGCTGCCAGCCTGGCCGTGACCCCCGCCGCCGGCCCGGCGGACGAGCGGGTAGAGACGCGGGTGACGGGGCTGAGCCCGGGGCAGCCGGTGACCCTGCGGGCGGTGGCGGCCGATGAGCAAGGCCGCCTCTTCCAGTCGTGCGCGCACTACCAGGCGGACAGCCGCGGGGAGCTGCACCTGGGCACGGACGCCTCCCACGGCGGGGACTACACCGGCGTGGAGCCCATGGGGCTCTTTTGGAGCCTCGCCCCCGCCGCCATGGAGAAGCCGTACCAGCGGCTCCTTCCCAGCAGCACCGGCGCCATGAAGGTGGAGCTGTTGGTCCACCAGGGCCACAGCCCGCCCGGCGCCATACCCGGGCCCGTGGTGGCCAAGGCCGAGGTGCAGAGGTTGTTCACGGCCCCTGGCGTGCGGAGAATCCGGCTGAAGGAAGGAGTCGTAAGGGGCTCACTTTTCCTGCCGCCGGGTGAGTGGCCTGGCCCGAGACCTTCGCCCCCGCCTTCTTTGACCAGAGCAAGGAAAGTCTCGTAAAATAAACCCCTGCAGAGGCTATCCCCCGGGGAATCCGCATTCCCTAACAGCCGAAGGCCGGCCTGCAGACAAGTGGCCCTGAACTCTTAAGGAGATACCCAAGTACTTGTCGCGACAGGGCCCGGCTTGTGCGCGGCCGCCCCGCCTGGTCCTCCTCGACGGCCCCGAGCAGGGCGGGCACGGGGAGGTGGCTCTTAGGGCGACCGTCCGGAGCTAAAGGAGAACAGGGGTTGTAGAGTTTACTTCATTGCTGTGCTCGGCCTGTGGTTTTTCAGTAGGTTTAATGTTTGCTCTGGAGTACGAGAATCTAATATCCAGAAAAGCTGATGTGCTTCATTGTGTGAGCCTGTCCCAAGGATTTTACCCTAAGCAGGGCTGAATTAAAAAGGTATTTTTCTTCCCTGTGAAACACAAGCCAGGAAGCAGAGCAACCGATGACATTCTAGAAAATACATGTGTCTCACCTCAGTTACTACAGAGTTACAACAGTTAGTAGTTGGTACTACTTTTGTGATATAAAACCAAAATGGATTTATGAGCAAGTTCTGCCTGTTCTGCTTATGAGATGGTTGTGCTTTATGAGGTGTGGTATTCTGATGGTCTGTGAGTGGCGCTGGAAATCTAAACCTTGGACCGGTGATTGTGTTTGTACACTTGAGCTATGAGTTAAACTTCTTGTAGCTCCCCGAGTGTTGTGGGTACTGGAACTGCCCTCCACATTACCTCTAATTTAAAACTACTTGGTTCAGCAACTCCCGTAAGTATCACTACAGTTATTAAGTATTTAAGTATTTTTTTATCCTTTTAGATGCAGATCCAAAGTCCACTGAGGAAAAAACAGAGATTGAACTTTGAATTTCAGATGTTTAGTCAGCATGCTGGATTTTCCATCTCTGAGACAATTGTTTTGATCTATCCTGCCTTAGAGGATGAGTTTGATTTCTGCTGAGCTCAGTGGGAATCCAGAAATCTGCAAGATGAAACTGCAGTTTCCCCTTTAGAAACTCTGGCATTGTAATAATGTGGAACAGTCTAGAATCATTGCTTAAATGGTATTGCCATCCCTCATGATGGAGGATCCAGTTACAGCATTACGACCATACTCTTCTTTGCTCCAGGGACAAAAAATACATTTTTAAGATAGGAATCTTAAATGTGAACCATTCTTAATAAAAGTGAGAGGACATGAGTAAGCTGATGATGTAATTTCAATATGAAAATGATAATTCAGGCATAAGAGTTACAGATGTGGAGGTTTCTTTGTTTTTAAATGTTGGTAAAGTTGTCTAGCCCATTTTGTCCTGCTTTTTAGTGAGCTCTGCAGGAACCATACACTTGGGCATGTGTAGGCACTCAGAGAGGTACTCCAGGATCCTTGTGCAAGTTAAAGGGTGTCTTCATGAGAGAGAAACACTCTCATTTCATCTATGACTATGTTCTGATTACATGCTCTTGCTAGAAAGCTTTCCAGATAGGAGTGGTGATTGACTATGTATTTTCTTGCCATCTAGGCTGGCTGCTGCTAACTAAAGGTTACTGCTGATCATAGCATTATAATAAATTTATCCCAACATATTTTCTCTCAAGGAGAATATTGAACTTCAATGAGAAAAAGATCAGAACTGAATGAGTAAGAACCCCAAAGCATGTTTCAGTTCCTTTTTGACTTCTCAATGCTTTACTTTAGATTTCCACCATTTAGCATGTCTTACACAAAGCTTCTTTTTCTCAAGTGTGTTGAAATCCCAGAGACCTTTTTTTTAGCACATACAGGTAGAGAGATAACACACTCTTGCAACAAGCGTGTCCTCTTTGTGCCGAGATGGTTGTTGTGAGGTGGATTGGGGCACATCAGATGTGATATCTGGTGACCAGAGGAAAAGAAAAAAATAAATTGTTTGCTTGAGGTCTTTAAAGCTCCACTAATTAGCATCTTTACCCTATTAACCTAATATCTTCTGGCTTGGTATACAAACATGTTACAACATGTCCTTGGCTGCAAAAGCACAGCTGTTTAAAATTGTGGTTCTGATTATTTCTGGAGTTTGGTGGGACAGATTGTATACATGTATGTGCACATTTTTCTGTACATCAGTCATGCACACAGAACCGCACCCATGCAACTCTCAGTTCTGCCTTCCTTCTTGTCACATCTGCAGGAGCAGTTCTCCTACCAAGTCTTACAGTGCTGATGTTGAGATAGAGCTAGTAAGTCCAGTTGATTTTAACAATGGGTTATCTTTGTTGGGCTTTGCTCAATGCAGTTTATCCCAGAGTTTACGTAAGTTTTGTAGAATTTACTTCAAGGGCTCTGTGCTCTTGCCTCATTACTCATGAGCTTGCACTTTGCTAATTAAGTTGTGACTTTGTGGGAAAATAGCTAACTTGGTGTATGATTGGTCTGAGGGTAGGAGGTTAAGACCATGGAAAAATAAATTTAGAACAGTTGTGGTGGGTTTTTTTGTTTGTTTGTTGGTTGCCTTTTTTAAAAAAGGCAAAACGTGTAACTTCAAATATTTTTACAGGAATGTAAAACTGGACCTGTTCTTAGTTTGAAGTAGCTGAAGTGGAATACAGCACTGGTTCTCTTAAATCTCTGCTGTGCAAGTGGAAAAATAATGGCTATTAATAGCAAATGTCTTAACATTCTGTATTTTGTTGTTCACTCTTCACCAGATAGATTTTGGTGTCCTGTTTGATAACTTTTCTTCTATATCCCTTCTCTTTAATATAGGAGATGGTCCCTTTCCAGGAGTGATTGACATGTATGGTGATGAAGGAGGCTTGATTGAATTTAGATCCAGCCTCCTGGCTACCCATGGTTTTGCTGCTCTTTCTCTGCCATATTTTGACTTTGAAGATCTTCCTAGGGTCATGAAAGAATTAAAACTTGAGTACTTTGAGGATGCAACAAGGTTCCTACAGCGTCACCCAAAGGTGAGTGCAATGAGAGATCTCTTGGGACTCAGGAGGATTTAGCAGTTATGCCTAAGTGGTGGTGATTTTTTTTTGTTGTTTTTGGAGTATCAGTTTCTGCTGGGCAAGCTTAGGCCCAGTAGTGGCTTATGCGTATGACTGGGGAGAGTGAATTTCTTCCAGCACAAAGTGTCTGTTAAATTCATGCTGGAGCTAGAAGATTGCTGATCAGTAGGATAGTGAATGCTGGAGTATCCTCCAAACAGACCAGTGGTGATAAAACGGTTGGGTTTGTTTGGGTTTTTTCCTTACATGAAAGCAATTAGTTTTAAGAGAGGATGATAGGACACTGCTCAATAGTAGTTGAAAGAATGAATTTGATGATGTGGGATGTTGCTTTCAGTTTTACTTTCCGGCTAGAAAAAGACAAGACAAATGCTATTTATCTAATCCTTCAGATGTAATTTGTGAGGTTACTTTATTTTCCTGAGACATATGAAACAGTAGACTGTGCTTGAATTTCCTGTTACCTGTTTTAGGAAAATGAGAAAAAATTTGCATTAACATATGCAGTAGGGACCAGGTAAGGATTGAGGATGCCGTGGTATGCCTTGTGCCTGACTGCATTTTTTGTGGGGTTTGATATCTCTTGGTGTCTCTGAAAAATAAGACTGTCAACAGACGGAGGAGCCTGGGTCCAGACTGTCACCCTCCAACAGGTTACATCAATAATTAACCTAAGCTTTTTTTTTTTTTTAATAAAGCAGCTCCAAAGTCAATTAAAGGCTAATCCCATTATAATGTATGCTTCCTTTCTTCCTCTCTTCCCCACCCCCTATCTTATCTGAAGGTGAAAGGACCAGGAGTTGGAGTGATTGGGACTGGGAAAGGGGCAGAATTAGCACTCTCCATGATCACCTTCCTGCCAGAAGTAGTGGCTGCTGTCTCAATCTCTGGCTGTAGTTCAAACACAGTTGCAGACCTCCATTATGGTGAGATAACTCTGCCCGGACTGTGTTTTGATATGAACAAAGTCAGTGTCTCTGACTCTGGTGTATTTGACATTTTTGAAGCTCTGGATGACCCAACGAATCCTGCTAATTCTGCTAGCGTGATCCCCATTGAAAAAGCAGAAGGTCACATTCTCTTAGTGGTAGGGGAAGATGATCGGATGTGGAAGAGCTCCGTATATGCTGAGCTGGCAATCCAGCGTCTACGCCAGCATGGGAAAGAGAACTTTGAACTCCTGAGTTATCCAGGAGCAGGTCACCGAATTGATCCTCCTTCTACTCCATTTTCTCAGGTAGCCATGGATCGTATTTTGGGGGTGCCTGTTCTGGGGGGTGGAGAGAGCAAAGCACATGCCCATGCACAGGAACACTCCTGGGGAAAGATTAAGGAGTTTCTGCACTTGCATTTGGGATGAACACATAAGCACATGCAAGCTGTTGCAGATCTGCAAGGACTGAACTTGAGCCACCAAAATGACTGGTGAATTGAAGGGATTGACTGAGACAAGCCTTGAAATATGAAAATAACCAAATGACTATTTAGTTACAAGTATAAATCTAAAAAGAAAGGGATTTATTTGGAGCAGCCTAAGTTAATTTAACTAGGTAAACAGAGGAGATGTGAAACAACAAGCAGGCTGCACTATGGTACTAATTTGACAGCTCAAATGGTCATGATATGAAGAAACAAGTACCTGAAGAGACTACTTTCCTTGCTTGCAGTATTTACACCTCAGAGGATGTTAACAGGCAGCCTGCACCCTCAGCAGTAACAGACAAGATCACACCTCGGCAATGACGGATGATAAACGTAGACATCCAAATCATGAATTATTCTGGCTTTGAGTCCTAAGCTACCTTACCCCAGAATTCTTAAATTTACAGCCATATACACTTCGGAAATGTTGTCCATTTACACGAAGCTGGAGATACCTACTTGAAATGAGGCTTGTATACTTAGCATTGTTGTCTTTTGGTGACACAGTCTGTTTCTTTCCAAAAAGATCTATGTGCTGAGTGGGAAAATGAAGAGTACTCTTCCCTGTCATCCAAGGAGAATGGCAGTACTAGCACTGTCTTGTATTGGGGATGTACCTGTCTGTCCCTGTAATGTCTTGGATTGCTGTTTGACACTCAGGGTATTAAGATTCTGTTGGATAGGTTAGAGCATGTCTAAATACAGCCATTACGTTAGGGATTAATTACTTGTGGAACTCTTTAGTAATGATGTCAACAGATGCTGACAGCTGTTCTTAGGGAGGAAGCAGAGTTGGGAGACACAAAACCTAGGCTGTAGATTTAAACTGACTGTAAAAAGCTGTCACCTTATGATTAACCAAGTGATAGCTAGCTCTAAGCCCCATTGGAGGTGACCTGCAAACTTGAGCCACAGCAGTAGCTCCCAGATGATTAACTCAGAATCATACCAAACTAACAATGCCCTCCAAAAGAAAAAAGCACCCAATGCCAAATCTAGGATAGCTTTTCCATGACTGCCTGAGATTTTTTTTTTTTTTAATCCAAGTTCAGTTTGGGCTAGTGCCTTTTTTTCCCCTACCATTCAGGTACAAAGAAACAAACTTCGCAAATGAACTGATCTCTCAAGAGGGTCTTGCTGAAATGGTGCCAGTGCTGCAGGCCTGTTTAAGGAAGGTCTCTATAAACAAAATTTCTCCATCCAAAGTCATTTTGTTAGACCAGTTTGAGAGCTGCCCAGGAAGATAAAAAACTTTCATTAGTGGTACTCAGTTTTGCTTTGCTCTCAGGGATCTCTCTCCAGTTAACTGTCATGTTGCTGCTCAGTCTCAATAGCTTTCTGCAACTCTTATTATTCCTTGTAATTTGATTAAAGTCACGTGTTCTTCACACACAATCAACACCAACTGAACAATTTATCCATCCAGTCTTTACAAGAGAAGCTCCATCCTGCTAACTCCACACAAGATTTCTTCATGCCTGGTCTCTAAACTCCCTCACCAGCTGAATAGGCTTTTGCCAAGTCATACCTGACTTGGTGCCTGAACCTCTGCTAACATGAGCAGCCCCAGAAGTCCAGGACCAAAGCCTGCTGCAATGTGCTCGTTGGTGTCACCCATAGCTGTCACCTTGCCTTTTTTTCCAAACTCATTTCAAGTGCTAACTGTAGGAGAAAGGGTTGTCTGTTGTGTGAAGGTTCTTGCCTCATCCTTTGTCTCTTCAGTAGTTGGAGCTGTTATTAATTGTGCAAGAGCAGCACCTCCCCTATCCCTGTTCTCAAACTCTCCCAGTGCCAATACCTGTGTCTCCACACTGCAGTCCTACCTCAGCATATGCACTGCTATGCAAGATTGCAATCTGGAGGTTCAGGAAGTAAATGTTAAGTTGTAAATAAAAAAAACCAACCCAGGTAGATTAAGAGTGCTCAGACTTGATTTCTAAAGCACAAGCCTTTAAAATAATTCAGTGTTAGATTTTGTGATATATGCAATTTGAAAGAGAAGTAAACCACTTCCTTATTAAAAAGCAACCATGTTTAAGAATTTGATGTTATGTATTTCTTTGGGAAAGTGAACGATACTTTGTTTTAAAAGGAGGGAAAATAAAAAGAACGTCACTTTACTGTGAAGAGCCTTTTAGTGAATGAGTCAGGGTTTCCTGGACAAAATAATTAATAGAAGGACCTGTTGAAAACCAGACAACTTTTGCACTAGCATTTTGTATATTTGCAATGCTACCTGGGGACCCAAGACGTGTTGCAGGCACTCTGCAGAATGCGTAGCTGTTTCCTGAGATGTACATGAAACTGAGTGCCTGATTGTGGCTTTAATTACAGCCACGTTATTTATACTGGTTTACATTCACAGAATTGTTAGGGTTGGAGAGACCTCTGGAGATCACCTAGTCCAATTCTCCTGCTAAGGCAGGGTCACCTAGAGCAAGTTAAACACGAATGTGCCCAGGTGCATTTGGACTATCTCCAGACGGAGACTCCACAGCTTCCCTGGGCAGCCTATTCCAGTGCTCTGCCACCCTCAATGTAAAGAGCTGCTTCTTCATGTTGAAGTGGAATTTCTCGTGTTTCACCTGAAGGCCATTTCTCCTTGTCCTGTCACTGGGCACCCCTGAAAAGAGTCTGACACCATCCTCTTGGCACCCACCTTGGAGATACTTGTATCTATGGATGAGCTCTCCTCTTCTATAGATTAAACAGGCCAAGGTCCCGCAGGTCCCTCCCTCCTCACAAGAGAGAGGCTCCAGACCCCTCACTATCTTCATGGCTCTCCTCTGGCCCCTCTCCAGTAGCTCCTGTTGTACTGAGGAGCCCGGAACCCGCCACAGCAATTCTTTTCCAGTCCAAACGCCCATCACATTCCATTAAGACGAGTGCTCGGGGGGGCTGGATGAGCTGCACCGGCCACAGCTGGGGGCCCTCGCAGCTGCCGCTGGGGCTCCCCACCGCCCCGGTGGGCCGTGAGCGCCGTGCCGGGCTCGCACAAGGCCGCGGCCGGCCCCGCCAGTCCCACAAGGCGCCGCGGGCCGCCGCCGCCACGCGAGTTCCGGGCGGGGCGTTCCCCGCGCCCGTAGCAACCGGAGCGTTCGCGGTATCCACGGCACCATGGTGAGTCCTGCGGCCGGGGCCGGCGGCGGGGGTCGGAGCGGTCCCCGGGCCGGCGGTGGCCGTGAGGGGCGGCGCGGAGCCCTCCGCGGGCCGGGCCCCGCCGAGCAGCCCGGGCTCGGAGAGAGCCGTCCGGGAGGCAGCGAGGGGCTTGGGGCGGCGGCTGAGGCGGGGGACGGTGGCCTGCTGCTGTGCCTCGGGAAAGGGGGATTTCGGCGATAAGCGAGGAAAGAGGGGAGTCACCGAATCACAAACCTCAGTTAGTACATGGTTTTAAGGCGGCAGTATCGGCGATCACTTACAGCGATTAGCTTGGTATCTGTTGCTGTGAAATTCTGATTAAAAACACAAATAAATGTCTGCAAATAAAGGCGAAGTGTCGCTGTTTTGCTTTTTCCTGACGGTCTAAATTTTGTAAATACTATGTGTCCATCTGCCATGTTTTTTTGGGGGAAATACATCTTTTGTTACAACTATTACTAGTACAGGTGTGGTTATTTTTCCCTTTCAGAGATTCTGTTTCTTGTTCCTGCCATGTTGATGGTGACTCTTCAGGGTGACCACTGGTCACTTGGCATTTTGAGTATTTTAAGTATTATGACTTTCTTTAGTCTAAATACCTGCAGAAAATTGTTCAATAAGCAGGTGGAAGAATCCTGCAGATAAGCTTCTTGGAGGAAGCTTCCCTTAAGTAACCTCCCGTGGCAGAAGATACTCTGATTTACCTAGAGAAATTTCAAGTGCACCTCAAAGAAAACAAAGTCCCTGACATGTGCTCTCCAGATAACCCGCTGTGCTGATGTCCATGCTTTCATTAAATTGGCAGAGATAAGTCAACAGAGGTCAGGGAAGAAGCTGCTCCTTGTGCTCACATGGATCAGTAGCTTTAAAGTCCAAATTGTTTTTAGGCATAACTTTGAAACAGCAGCAGCCACTGGTCTTATAAATGCATTTCTGCATTCAACGTGAGTGACTGAGGTCATAAACCCAAGTGCTGTGGTGATTGGCTGCCATAATTATGGAAAAGGCAATGAAGTTTCTGCCCAAAAACCCCCAATTAACTGGAAGCCAGCTATTTTTGCCTGCACACTGGTAGCTGTTAATTGGCTTGAATGAGGCTGTTGTAGTGGGAACTTAGGGATGTGATCTGAACCAGAGGAGGTGATACACATGTTCACCTCTGGCAGACACTGAGGAGCTACTGCTGCGGCTCAAGTTTGCAGGTCATGTCCAAGGGGGCTTAGAGCTAGCTATCACTTGGTATAGACCAGGTTGAAATGATTGTCTCTCAGTGGGCAGAAACAGCTGGAACATCTGAGGATATCTCAATGGAGGTGCACATTGATATTTGAGGTGCATGCTTAGGCTCCCTTGGTGTTGCTGGCTCTTAGGCTGTTGCTGGGTGTTCAGTGGCTGTGGCCCTTTTCTAATATATAGCTGCCTCAGCTGTTGCCTTTTACTGCTGGGACCAGAGTTTCCTGCGGTCCAGAGTAAAGTACTCAGCACTAAAGGTCTGTGACTGAAGTGGCTGCCTGTAAGATTTTTGGGGGAAGTTAGTTTGTTGTTTTTAGCTTTTACAGTGTAGGGGGGTTATATATCTGATTACCTGAAAGGCTGCTTTTATCCACATCCTGATACACTTAAGAGCAACAGAGATGTGAAAACTAGAGTCCTCCTGTATTTGTATTTGTAGAAAGAAGGCTGTTGATCGCTGTTTGTAAAAGAGTTTTCTGGTCACAAACTTGCTTTCAGACAGGAAGTTGCCAATGCACAATAGAAAGTGTGAGGGTTTTAAGAGCATTACACTGTAACTTCTTATACCTTTGAATTGAATTTCACCATAAAAGTCAATAAGCAGTGTGCCATGGGGCAGAGGGAAAGATCCGGAAGATAATTTCCTGACATTAAGCCCACTGTTTGCTTCTGAAAATGCAGCAAAATACCCAAGAAAACAAAATTAGAGACACCGGGGCTTTCCAACTTCTTTGACTTGGCTGACCCAAGATAATACAGGAAAGTGGTGGAAGGGGGGCAAACAAGCAGGATAAGAAGAGGGAAGGGAGAGGCAATAGATTTGCAGTGAACAAGCCACTTAAAAATTCAATGAATATTCACTTAAGTTTGTTTCACTTCTAGGCAAAAGCAACGACGATCAAAGAAGCTCTAGCCAGATGGGTAAGTACTAGAACAGTGTCCAGCGGCATGGGGTTTGACTATTCAGCTAATTTCGTTGTTCAAACATTGTAAGAAATATGTTTGCTTGAAACATCTGCTTTAAGAAGTTTCAAAAAGTAAAATGATTATTACTGTTGTTGTATAGTACATTCTGTTGCACTTTCTGTATGTTCCTGTTAAATTGATACAAGTGGTAAAGATTAGTCTGTTTTGCCCTCCTGCCTTGTTCTGCTGAATATGAATTGGCCTGAAGCCACAAAGAGATTCAAACTTGGGGATGTTATTATGTTTTAATTATGCTCTGTTCACTTTACCCAGGTGCAGTCCTTCCCACAGAATAACCAAATATGAAATCCTCACTGTACTGAATTCAGTGAAACATTTACATTTACATTTTGACATATGGTCCCTCATATTGTGCAAAGCTTAACACAGAATGAGTTTCTTGGGTTTTTTTCTTCTTAAAGTATTCTGTTAATACAGAAGCTCATTTGTCTGGTGGTGGCTGGCCTGGTCTTCCAGAAAGCTGGGTGTTGGCAAAGATGCGGATTTAATTTCAAATGATGATGTGGGATGCTCTAGGGTCAGGTTCACTATCCAGTAAAACCAATGAGAATCTTTCCCTAGTCTCTGAATTTTACATGAAGGCACAGATGTGCTGTTGGGTGTACATACACTTCCCTGCTAATTCTGGTCAGCTGCTAGAGCAAGGATTTATAAACGTTTTGGTCTCTAGAAGATGTAGATGTGATAGCATGGGCAGGTACACTTGAAAGGCAGAAGCTCAAGGTTCTAGCCTGTAACTGAAGATTACTTCCATTTTGAGTTTTATCATTGTTTAGCACCGTCAGTCTTTCAGGGGTTTTCCAGTTATGTTGGTATATCCCACAAACTTCACTCCTGCTCTCCTAGTAAGAACTAGAATGCAACAACTTGCAGACATTAGCATTAGTAGAGGTATGAACTGTGTATTAAAAAAGTTTGCTTTTCCTCCCTCACTCTTTCTGTCTTCCAGAACTTCAGCTCCATGTTTCCTATTACAGATTTATTTTTCATTTGCTCCTCTGTCACGTCTCTTAGACAGATTCAGCCTGTGTCAGTGAGTTTCCATTAACGTTAGGCATAAAGTGCTGAATTTGCCTGTTTAAGTTACTGGGGGTGGGTCTAAATCTTCCTTTTACTCTTCCCAGTCTGGGTCCATGTGATTGGACTTTTTGTGGTTGGATATGTGATTGGATCCAATTGCATTTGGTGTTGTGTTGCATTCCAAATGTTTTCTTCCCTTTGGCACAAAGGTTTACCTATGCTATACAGTCAGGGTGATATTAGTTAAATCAAATCAACTTGAAATCAAAGCAGCTTCAACTTTGATTGAAGTTGAATCAAACATGTAACATGTAAACATGTAACCTGTTCTTTAAAAAACATGTCAGTCCTACCTATACTTTCTCTGTGGCATATTGTGGTTGTGCAGCTGCTTACTTGGCAATCAGGATGAATTTTCTTCCTGGAGGTGCTCACTGCTGGCTCAGTCTGTGTTGGAAGCTCTCTCCCTTTCATGTTTTTAAGGAAAAATGTATTTTTATTTGTTGGTGTAAACTCATAGGTTACAAACTGAGTGTAAATACAAATAGGTAGAGTACTTAGAAAATGGAGGTTTCACATTGATATAGTTATTTCGTTTGAACATGTATCACCATATTCCAGCAAAACATCTGATGGCTTATTTGCTAAATCACTAATTTTGAGTAAAAATACTGTCACAGTGAATTTGGACAGAAACTGGAATATAAATAAGTGTACAAGACAACTTGATTTTTTTTTCATTAAATTAAGTTTTCTGAAGTATTTTGGGTGCGTAAGAGGAAAAATAATGTTATAAAAACTTGATATTCTGCTGTGGGATCCTAAAAGACTTATGGGATATGATTAATTTAATTACAAAGTAGCCAAATAAACTGGGGCACACTCAGCTATCTCTCTTTTCAGTAGATGCATGAAATGGAGGAGAAAACAAGAGTCCTTGTTTTGAAAGCGCCAAGATTTCTCCTTTGTTAATGGACCTCCAGTCCTTGCACTGAACACTGAGTGAACTGACAAAATGCTCCCTTTGTGCTGTCAGGGAGGCAGCTGTCAAAACTGCTGCTACTCTCTAAATAGATACTTGTTCTAAGTGTTAGTTAATAGTTGCCATCACTTCAGAATTTTAAAAGCTTCAATAGACCACATTTTTTAATAAACCTAAATGCCAAAGTTACATGCATTTTTCCAAGGCTCTGAATTATCAATTTAGGCTGTAAATAGGAAATCTGTCTTCTGCTGTATTCTCTAAAGTGTGACATCTTCCCCTACTTTTTCTTAATGGCTAATTAGATTTTTTAATTTTTTTTTTTTTTAGATTCATAACACTGTGAATCTGTTGAGGTTCTCCCCCAAAACACACGCCCATGTGTTCAGTTTGTGTTGTGAGCCAGGCATGAGTTCTGAGATTTCTGGGTGAAGTGAGAAGGAGACTTTTCTGTCAGAACTTTTAAATCTGCTTCTGCTATAGATTGGCCCTAGCTGAGGTTTCTGTATGTCAGTCTCCATGGAAATACCTTAATTCAGAATTTTGGCCTTCCATCTATTCTCCATTCTTTATGGCAGATGATTCCTTTATTAAATTGCTCAAGTGTTACACAACTTTTAAAAACCAGCATTTGTAATGTAAGTTATTTTGATATCTTGAAAATAAGCTAGCCTTACCCTTTTTATGCTACATCAGCAGAAATCTTGATAACAGTACTCAAAATGGTTTCTCTTTCCAGTAGTATATTGGAATTACTTCTATAGTAATGACTTTTAGAGTAACTCTTTTAGTATAGTCGTTTTTGGTAATCGCATGTAGCAGTGAGTCTCTTCCTCACCTTCTCTTTCTTTAGGAAGAGAAAAGTGGCCAGAAGGCTTCAGAGGCAAAGGAAGTGAAACTGTATGGGCAGATTCCTCCTGTGGAAAAGATGGATGGCGCTCTCTCTGCTCTTGTTAACTGCGAGTGAGTTCAATGAAAAACATGTTGGAAACAAAATATTCTCCTCTCTTCATTTCAGTTTTTCTGCAGTCCACTGCAAATATGTATTTACAGTGTTTAAGTGTGGCCCTCAAAGCAGCAGCTTTCTCTTCTTTTTTTTCCTAACTGAGCTTCTCTTTCTGCACACAATTGCCCTTTTTAATTCAAAGACCCCTGTAACTTAACTCAGAAGGTGTTAGGATAGATTCTGTATTAATATTTGTCCCCAGAAAAATTATACACTGTTTATCAGTATATAATTACAGATCTGTGTTTGGAGTCTATCAGCTAAATGGCAAATTTATGATCCACTCCAAAATTCATGAAAAAGAGAGGCGATTTGAGCAGGACTTTCAGAAAGAGATTATAGTAATTTCCGAAATAAAAATGCTTTTGATAAGGATAGGCATCAAAAGATAATCAAGTATGTCATGTAAGTAACTCATGGTACTTTCTCAGAAGCTAAATAAAGTTGAAGAAATCGTAATGGTTTGAGGATATTTTGAGTCTGTTTACACATCCAGTTAGTTTACCATCTAATGAGACAAGAACATATTATTTCTAATGCAGTGGTGTTGGGACATGGAACTCTTCCAATGTAGTGGTCCCTTACATACTGTGCATTGATTATTCTTGCTTTTAAAGGAAACTATCGCTGTCCACAAACTGCATTGATAGAATCGCCAACTTGAACAACCTAAGTAAGTGATAAGCCAGCTGTCCACTGTGTTTGTTTTCTAGTTGTCTGATTAGGATATATGCCATCATTTGTTACATGTGTCCAGCTTTATTTATACTTGTTATTATCCTTTTTTATTCCCTCCTCGTAGAAATTACAAGTGACCATTAAAATGACCAGTCTTACTGGAGAATGCATGCTGAGCAGCAGTGGTGTATTGCAGCAGGTATCCCTGCACTAGCCTTGACAGTTGTCTCACAGTGCAACAATCAAAAAACTCCATTCAGTAAGCTCTTCAGTACCCTCCCGTGGGCCTTGCTGTGCTATTCAACACCTAATCAGTTCTAGAGTGATGTCATAACCATTTTCCATGCTCCTGTTCGAGACAGTCTGCGGTTCAACAACTCTGCAAATGCATTATTTGTTGCAGTGAGGTTGGAGTGTTGTAGGCCTAGATGGAAAAATGTTATTCCACTTTGCAGAGGATTGGATGTACTTGGTTTCATTTTGTTCATACAAAGTGGATGCCACCTGTCTTGAAGTTGAGTTTCTCTTTCTTGGACAGCTGTCTTTGAAATTCTTGGGTTACTGACTTTGGAACAGAAGTCTTAATGGTCTGTCCTCAAGGCTTTGACTGTGGCATGAGGCTGGCAAAGAGCTGCAAGTTTTGAAGTGGAGCTTCCAGGCTTTTCTGTTTCTACTAAAATGCCAGCTGGATAGATAAGGAACCTGGAATCTCATCCTTTCCTGCTGCACACCAACAGATCTGTCAAAGAGCTTGATTAACTTATTTCTTTTCATAATGAGCTCAGACTTCAAAAGATTTGGAAATGCTAGTCAGGGAGAAATATTCCAGTAGTCTTTCCAAAGAACTGTTCTGTAATACTTCAACTGAGTAAATATAATAAGAAAAAATAATTAGGCAGTTATACATAGAAGTGAAACCGATGAAATTTTTTAGTGGGATAAAACATTAAAAGCCTTTAAAGCATCTTAAATATTTATGTTAATGTAGATTCAAAACATCCAGTCTGTGCCAAGTATTTGATGCTAAAGCCAGACAAACTAGAACTAAGTTGAATGTCTCTCATCAAGCATCTGTAAGGCAGCTTTATATGCTGCCTCAGTACAGAAACCAAATCTGCTGCCTTAAAATAAAATCAGAACCACTTTTGCCTGGAGAAGAAGGGATATAAATTGTGTAAGATCAAAAGAAGCAAGTCAGCAGTTAGACTTCAGGTGCAAGGTGAAATAATAATTTTTGTTCAGTATTTATCAAAAATTAATTTCAACTAGGTAACCTACACATGAGCAGCTTTGTGTATTTCTGAGCATTCCCCTGCATCAATTCCTGCTGATCTGTTTAGGTCAGGAGGTTTTGTTTCTGTTAGGTCATTCTTTCTTAAAGCAGCCTGTTCAGAGTGCAGTTTGTAAGCAGAACATGGCATTTTACCTGACTTACAGCATCTTCTTATTTAAAAAACACCCTGCTTATTAACAGGATTTTTTTTTAATTTATTACAGAAAATTTGAGGATTCTGTCTTTGGGAAGAAATAACATAAAGAACTTGAATGGATTGGTATGTGCTTTTTAGTATCAATTCTTCACTGACAAAATAGAATATGAGGTAACTCCCTTGTGTTCATACAAGTCTTTGCTGAATTCAATAAAATTTACTGAATAAAAGGTTAGACACTAACCTTTTATATTTCCCTTTTGCTATCCTGTGTTCTCCCTCTTACACATTGCTTCTGAATTTTCAGATAGTTGTTCACTTTCTTTTGGTTCAAATTCTAATGTTTGGAAATTTTGCTACCTTAATTTACTTCACAGAAGAATTTTAGAAAGAGAGATTTTGTTGTCTTCAATGAAGATGGTCAGAACTTCTATTTGAAAACTGCTGTCTATCTGTAAAGCCATTTAAATTCCACTGGCTTTACATGAATATAATTCCTACAGACATTTTGCATGTAGAATTTTCTACCTGAGGATACTTAGGCTGTGCTTCTTTAATATAAATATTGGCAATCCTGTAAACACGCCCTTCCTGAGAGTCGATCCCTTTTATGTTAACTGGCACCTGGAGCAGTATGGCTTTAGAGTTGATGGTGGCAGGACTGAGTCTACCTAGTGGGGGAAAATTCATCGAGAAAAAATTGGATTAATTTTGTTACATTTGAATTCAGGCCAGAAGAATACTTTTTTCAATCAGTATTTTTTAAATTAATACACAAATTATTTTCTTTCTCAAGAGATACTTGTTCTCCTCTAATCACCTTCAGAGATACCGTATCTCCTAAGTGTGAAATGCAGTTAGTATGCAATGACTGGTTTAAAGAAACCTCTCTTTTGAGAGAATTATGAATGTGATTTCTGGCCAGCAGATACAAACATACCAGAATATACCAGAATGAATAATGCTCTCACACTGTATAACATCCCTTCCAAAGCAGTTGTTGAATTGCACTCTCTTCACATATGCTTGCACTGCACAAGTAGGCAGATTTGTCTCCTCTGCCCCTATGCCTTAAGAACTACTCCAGCCAGCTACATCTTGTTTTATTCTCATATAGCAATTTCTGTCCTCTTATATATACTTGTATATATAACTTTGCCTTTTAATTTCCATGAGCATTTGCCATGCCTAATAATTAGGGACCTGCTTAAAAGGAAAGGAGGGCAAATATACCTTAGTATTTTCTCACAGAGGTGACCTGTAGAAGGCAAAGAAAAAGTATGAGTAATAAGGAAGATGTACTTCTGCTTATCTGAGTAGTCCTGTCATTTTCCAGGAGGCAGTTGCTGAAACTTTAGAGGAGCTATGGATCTCGTACAACTTAATTGAGAAACTGAGGGGTATCCGTGTAATGAAGAAACTGAAGGTTCTTTATATGTCAAATAATTTGGTGAAAGACTGGGGTAAGCCATGCATCTCCACTCCGTAGAGACTTCTGTAGTATGGTGAATGCGTGAGTTAAATCACCAAGTGAAAAATAGTGCTGTATCTCATGGAGCTTTGATTCTAACTCTGACAAGCCTGCAGACTTGCAAAATCCCTAAACATCCACTCATGCAAGAGAGTAAAAATAGTTAGAATATTGAATTTAACTTCTAAGTCCAATTAAGTTCATGCTTTGAATCATCTTTCTCCAACCTCTTTTAAAACACATCCCTGTTCTTTAACATGACACCAGTTAGAGCCCAAGCAGTCCCTCTTCTGTTGTATCCCATGCTCTTTATGTTTGCACTGAGTGTGAAAGGAATGTGTGGTGCAGATGTACTTTCCATGTTCCACAATCTGGTTGGTGTTTTCACCTTTGTGGTTGCAGCAGAGTTTGTGAGACTGGCAGAGGTGCCAGTACTAGAGGAGCTGGTGTTTGTAGGCAATCCACTACAAGAGAAATTTGCTGCTGATCAGAACAGTTGGATTGAAGAAGCAACCAAAAGGGTACCCAAGCTGAAAAAGCTGGATGGTGAGTTTGGGGCATGAGGCAATTGGGGGTGAGTTAAAGCTTAATATAAAGACAACCACAGGGAAGTTAAACATAACCTCAGAGACTCATTTGTGTGCCCATAAAATTAATATTCCTCCCTCCTCTTCAGAGTCATTCAGAATTAGTTACTGACATCCCAGCCATGGTGTTTGATGGATTTTGGAGTATTAAATCCAAGTGGTCTTGCAACCTACAGTTGGGCATTATTCTGTAGTCACCCAAGTAGTTTTATCAAATACCTAATAGGGAATGGAAAGATTTAGCATTAAATAAGTTAACAAGGCTTTCATCTGCCAAGTTGAATTATAGTTTTCCCAACAAAAGAGGTGACATGAGAGAATGGAGATAGACAGGGATATGCTCTTGTTCACCAGGGGCAAATTTTCAAAATTGCGTGCAAATTTCCTAAATGCCTGGATATCCCCCTCCATTACTGCAGTAAGCCTTAATTTGTGAATTGTCCTCTCCTATTTAAGACACTGGTATGAAAAGATATTCAACCGTTTCATGACTAAAAATCAGATAATTTTGAAATCCATTTTTAAATATGTTAATTCCTGTCAATGGAGATGTTAGCTGTTCACTATTATCCCATTTACTGAAGTGGTGAAAGGGAGAGCAGGAGTGATAACACTGACATAGAGTCAGAATAACAGGGAAGGGAAGAGTGGAGGCATGTCAACAAGAGGAGACAGCCTCACTACAGGGAGCACTGGATGGGAAATCTATTACCAGATTCTATCTAAAACCAGATCAACTGCAGTAAAAAAAATATTAGGAAGTGGAAGCCCGATGAGAGATTTGCACTGCTAGGAAGGATGGCCTGCAGTGGTCCATTTTGATGTTGTAGTAGGGTAAGTTTTGAGTGTAAAACAAAACCGAATAGGGCACAGATTTGTGGGCAAAAAGTGCCCTTGGTAGTATAAGGTTACACTTACTAACCACACTAAAATATGTCCTAGAAAAGGCAGCACAAAGTAGAGGCCTCACAAGAGAAGGGTGACGTGCTGATTGGTTGTTAGCAGTTGAACTGACTTGGTGCCTCTCCCAAAGACCAAGTGAGGCTGATCTTTGCAGACCATGCCTTAGTACCTTTTTATTCCCTGTTGTGGAATCCCTCCACCCCCTCACAGAAATTCCCAGAGTTCTACCCTGGAAAGACAGACACAGAGCCCTCTGTTCTGGCTGAAGGAGAAGACTCCCATAGTGCCTTGCACAGTGTGCTCTATCTCAGTCTCTCCTCTCCCTGTATTCTTGGTGGTCCTGGGTTTCCCTTCCCCCACTTCCCTGTTGGCTGTGATATCCTGGGTGTCTCGTTCCATCTCCCCTGTGGGTCACTGACCCCCTGCCCTGCCCTCGGTACCGCCCATGTGCCCTCAGACCCCTATTTAACCCACAGACCACACGGTCTGGCCCTCTTGCCTGGATCCCCTTCAGCACCTGGAATAAACTCTGCTGGAACTGATCTAGTGCAAGGCCTTCCTGCCTCTCCTTGCTGAGCTAGCCTGTGGTGTGTGTCGCTGTGTGAGCTTGATTCCTTTGCCTGAAGTTTGGCAAAGACTGGCTTTGCCAGTCTTTCCATAGGAGAGGCTGACTGGGGTCTAGGCAGAAGCTCCACTCCCAAAGGACACACTCTAACACCCTGTCACCCAAGAAGTTGGAAAAACATCCAACAGACCAGCTCATCAGTTGAAGGCTTTTCTAGTTAAGATCAGCTGAGGTATGCAGAAGTTCATGTTGGTTAGAAACAGGCAGGAGATATAACTCTCAACTCTTTCCAACAGGACAGATGAGCTTTCAGGTAGATCATAATTAACTATGTCTTCCTCTTATTTTCCTTTTTTTTTTTTTTTTCTCCTAGGTACCTTAGTTGTTAAAGGAGAAGAGGAAGAAGGGGCAGAAGGAGCAGAAGGAGCAGAAGGAGGAAACTGATGACACTTTCTTGTTGGGTATTAAATTATTAAACTAACTCCAGATAGCTTGGCACATAAACTTTTATAAAAGTATTTGAAGAAAATCTTTGGGCAGTTTTTAAAAGACCAGCTTATCTCCAGAGTCTCTCACCCAAAGAGTTCGTTACCAAAAATTGCTCACACTGGTTTTGTCAAGCTTATGACACCTTCTGTAGAGACTAGTGGAGCTGAGTTGACCTGCTGTCTGGCTAGCAAGAGATCTTTATTTAAATTAATACACAGCTATTTTTAATTCCTGATTAGTGGTGCTTGTTGTTCACTCTTGGGTTATAAAACAACTGTTGTAGCTTATTTGGTGCTGCTGGCCAACATTGAATTGGAAACTCTGAGGCCAAAAGAACTATGTTGTGGTTTAGAGACACCTGGCAAGCTTTGTTGTGTTTAATTTTGTCATGGGACTTTCTCAATATTTTTAGTATGTGAGTTTGCCTTTTCATTCCTTGAAGTGTTATGCCAAACAGGCCCAGGAGTTGCAGACATACGCACAAAAAGGTACTGGTCTGATGAGCGCTTGTCCCTGGCCTGAAGTCTTGAAATGGGCTTCTCACATTGGAACTCAACTGCATTGCTTAGAAGGCCATGTATAACTTATATATTTATTAAGAGGCAGTGGGAATTCTTTGCATCGTTTCAGTAGGACTAAAATATCTGCTAACTTTGGGTTTTGTCTCTTACTAAGAAATTACTTTAGATGGGAATATGTGGCCTTTTAGCCTACAGCTGGTTTCTGGCTTTGGATTGGGTCACTGGTGGACATAATCCTTCTCAGCTCTGGAATCTTCCTATAACTAAGTAGGCTGATAGTAACAGAGAAACTAACAGCAAACAGAAGACCTGGGCTCGAGGACAGAAAATTTTGATTTTGGGGATACTAATTTTTTGTGAAAGCACAGGTATAAGTAGTGAGAGAAAGTATATATAGTTAGTGGGGACGATGAGATGATGGTGAGATGATGATGAGATGAGATGTGGACATTGGTAAAAAAAGTATTGAATAGGTACTGAATGTGCTATATTGCAGGGTAACCAGTTTTAGTAAAGCCCCCTTATGTGGCTATTTCTAGTGAAAAGCATTAAATAACGATGAAGACATACCTGATAGCACTGTGGGATGCCAATAGTGTGGTTTTTCTTCTTCTCTTTGAAGAATAGATGGAGTCGCTTGAGATTACTTTGCAGTTCCTTTCTGATTTTTTAACAAGCTTTACTTCTAATTTGTGCTACCATCTTTTTTTTTTAAATTGAAGTGGCAACAAGTGTATCTGCTGCTTCCAGCCCAGGCATAGAAGGAATGGGGGCAGAATGCCACTTTTAGTTTTTTTTCATGAAGGTGTGGCAGGAGTTGAAATCTTGGAAGTCACGTTCAGAGATGAAATGGTAGAATTGGCCCAGGCAACAGTGGTACTGATCTCAAGCTCCAGGTATAATTGCAGTAGGCAATTCTCTCTAATCAGTTTCTAAGTGAACACTGTGAAGTAAATGATTACAAGACAATCACAGTTTCGATATATTGCTACTTAATCTGTGATTATTACAGGAATTCTAAAGCATTCCGATTTAAGTTGGCATTTGCTGAAGAGGTTTGAGTTTGATTTGGATCCGTTACTAAAAGTAAGGTCAAGAGCACAATGGCAAGAACTCTGGACATTCTTCACCCAGCACAAACTATTTCCAGGCAGCTGTTCTGTTCACCATAAACTACTTTCTTAGTTAGCTAGTTCACTGGATTTAGACAACTTCGTTTTTGTTTGTTATTTCTTTAGAAGCATTCTCCTAGCTTTATCATGAGTAAAGGCAGCATTGACCAAGCAGCACCATGGAGGAGTGTCTACAGTCAGCAGTCATTTCACACGTCTTTAGAAGCCAAGTCACTCAGTTCACTTGCAGCCAACCACTCTTGGCAAGGTGGGTGTGCCTGGGCAGTGCAGAGCCCATGGCACACTTAGGCCCTGCTGGCCCCATCTGCTGGGGGGGCCCACAGGCTGTGCCCTTGATGACTGTAGGTGAAGTGTGGCTCATGTGAGCCAGAGCTTGACTGACTCAAAACTTGCCTTCTGAATGTTCCCAACAAGCAGAAATGCCAAATATGTCTCTGTGTTTGGAGATATTTTCAGAATAGACCATGTGGTGCTCTTCTCCTAGTGCTTGGCCTCAAAGAGAAGTGGTTGAAGCTGTGGACTTGGTCTCTCCCAGCACAGCTGCAAGAGTGGTGTGTATGGCTGGGTTAGCTCCACACACGCTTGTGACACGAGAAAAAGGGAGTGATGAGCACAGTCCAATGCCAAGTAATCCTGCTGGTCAATTCTTTAAATATGGCCTAAGTCTGTACATTCCTGAAGGTTCTGTTAGATACAGCAAATACTCTACACTTTGGCCATATCGGGGCATTCTGAGAGTGGAATAGAGACTTAGTGTTCTATGTTGTAATGACTGAAGTGAAACACAGATCCATTGACAAGTTGTGAGGGATAAGAGCAGTTCCTGGCTCTTGTAAGTGATCAGTAGAGGCTACACCCACAGGAATTAGTCCAAAACTATTGTAGGTGGTGGTAGAGCTGGGTGGATTGTGTGGCCCACTGGCACTGGTGCTTTCCACAGGTGAAATGGCACAAACTCTCTAGCTCTTTTCTTTAGGGGCTGCATTATAAATACCAACAAAAAAGGGAAAAAAAATTATTGCTGAAGGAAGGGAGCATCCGGTTTTAGCATATAATTTAAAACCCTTCTGATAAAAACTATGTGTCAGTCTTATTGAAACAATACAGTAAAGAAAAGAATTGACTGTGGCTTTTGTTGGTCAGGAGATGCTTCATCTCAAAGCTGGTAGCTTCACTTTGCCTTGCATTCCCTAATGAGTTGTGATAACTCTCAAGAACAAAACAATCCCCTCAAACTTTTTCTCCTCCCAAGTAAAGTTTCCCTAAATTTTTTAAATTTGCACTTTAAAATTAGGCACTGGATGTGGTGGAAGACATAGAGAGGTGGTAAAATTAAAACAGCTGGTTTGCATATTGATGGTGCTACACAATGTTATGTGTAAGGTGACAGTGACACCTTGGCCTGTGCACCCACAGGGACATTGGAGTGAGATGCTGGAAGGCCTGGCTTTCACTTGTACACTCTGCTGTTCCCTATCACACCACACCCAGTGAAGTAGTAAGCACACTATTATTCATGGATGAAAAGAGCACCCATGTAAAATGTGCAAGCCATGTGGAATTCTGCTTTTCCCAGTGAAGTTACAGAGGACAAGCATCCACTTTATTCCTTAGAGAAATATCCTAAAATTAAATTAGTGGTAGGAACTAGCTAGGTTTTTTGCTTGCTTGTTGGCACACTCACCTGTCTTCAAAGAGCTGATTGATGTATGCAGTGATTATTGAGAACTGATGGAAAAATGACAGAAGAGACCTGAGAACCAGCAGATGACTCAGGTTACACTAGAAGTAGGCTCATCTAGAAAAACTTGCAAGCAAGAGAGCACTTTTAACATCCCCTTTGGCAATCTTTTGTATACAGTAATTTTGTAGCATGAAAAACTGTTAAATTTGCTGTGTTTAAATTATTTAGGCCTATGTTTATAAATGTTATTCTGTGAAACTTGTTCAAAAATAATATAACATTTTATACAAATGTCTTTGGCTGATGTGTAATGAAATAGTTCAGCTTGTGAAGAGTATTTGGAAACTAAATTTTCTCATTAAACTTTCCTAGCTGCTCAGGAAGCAATGTATTTATAGTATGATAGCATGTAAATGCTGTTCCTTATTGCCTCTATATTTTAGATTAGAAAATAACTTAAGGCTTTTAAAATGCTGATATATTGTGACTGTTGTCATCTGATTCATAAAATTTTTCAATCTTTTAAGACATTGGTTGTCAGAATTTGTTCTTAGGTCCTAAGAGAAAAGTCTACTACTGCTATATGTGGAAAAAAATCCAGGTAAATCAGAGAAATGGGTGGTCTTTCTTCAGTACAAAATTACTAATTCACTTTGAATTTAAATTCTGTTAACAGTAATATACAATCAGTTCCACTAAACCTAGACAGGGGAAGGCTAACTGATTCATAAGCTTCTCTAACAAACTTCAGCCTTCAATAGACCATGTCACTGAAATGTAATTTCAAAACTCTGATATAAAGAGAACTCTTCCTATCCCACAGCCGTTGGTCTCAATAACGACAAGAGCAGCATCCTACAGTGATGGTTGTAATGCTGTTTAGAAAACACACAGGGAGTTACTGCAGACTCCTCACAATACCACTAACTCAAAGCTTACTCATCACTAAAATGCTTTATAAGGTTTCTTTCAGTAGCTGAAATAACTTCCAGAGGCTTGGGCTTAGATCCAGCAGTTAAAAAAATATAGAACCCAAATTGCTCAAAATGTGTGGGGTTTTTGATTGTCCAAGGTTTGTTTGCACAGCCTCAGATTTAGTGCACAGTACAGCACTTTTGCCAGCTGGCTTTGACAGGGAAGTAAATGCATGACTTAAAGCTTTAAAGTCCTGGTCTGTTATCTCAAGGGAAGGCTTTGGTGTTCCCTGTTTCTTCACACACCAAGCAAAATACTTTTTTCTTCAAATGCTTTTACTGATCAACTGCCACAGCCACAGGACTAAACTAAAGCAAGGACTTCTACCCTGCGCTGTACTGAAAAAAATGAGTGTTTTCATGTCTTGGGCTGAGTCTTTCTCCTGCCAGCTTTGCCAAAAATATTGAAATGAAAAGGTCAGCATAAATTAACTGGTGTGCTGCCTTAGATCCGAAGTGCAATCTCACAAGAGAGCAGTCAGGCAGATACACATTCCTGCCATCTGCTTTTTGTAGCATTTGTAGCTTTTAAAGACATCATGCCCATAGGTGTGAGAACACCTGTGTAACCTAGTTAACTAAAAGGTAAAATACCAAAACAGAAGGAAGACCTTTTGAGGATAGATGGAAGCGTATTTAAAATCCACAGCAAAAGATCCAACTGCTGCCAGAAGAAACAAAATACGTGTTGTGTAACAAAACCTGTTAAGCCACCCCCCCCAGAGTCAGGTAACAGATAAGTGCCTTTAAGACAGTATTTACTAAAAGTTTTTTCAAACCTTGTCCCTGAAAAGCGTGACACAATATGATCTACAACTGAAGCCATCCCAGAATTCACATCTGACGCAGGCCCATTAGGTACTGAGTTACTCCATGATGTCTTTGCCTTGCCCATTTTGTAGTTGTCTTTGTAGTTGTTTCAGGTAGTGTCAGAATCCCACCGGCCTCATTTCCAGCACAGCAGACCTAGAACTATTCCCCAGGAATTCCTAGCACACTGTCAAGGTTGTTTCTGTCTTTCGGGGAGGGTGCTCGGCTTGAAGTGGGACCACATCCCATCACCACTTCCGTAAAGCAGAGGAGCTGCAGATTTCTCTGGTCTCCGACAGCCACAGTTACTTCCTTGGACGTAAGACATGAAACACAGTGCAGGCTTGGGGGAGGGGTGAGAAACAGCCTCGAGGGCTGCTGTGGAAAGCACAGGTGAGTACAAAGAGAGAGCAGACCAGCCAGAAGGACTCGAGACAGTCACCTGTGCCTCACAGCCCACACAAGCCCCCAGCCACTCCCCCATACCATCAAAAAACTCAGCTAAGAAACTATTTTTTAAACCTCATTTAATAAAAGGTTTTTTAGATATATAGAGGATATTAAGTAAATAAGTTACATAGTACATTACAATCACATCCGCAAGATTTCCTTTAGTGTATTAATATTTTATAAAAAAGCACACAAAAAATAAATTCAGTCCAGTCTATCACAACTGTACAGCAACAGGTAAATATATTTATATATGTACATTTTAAACATGTAACAGTCTTTTAAAAGGTGCCCTAGGCAGCAGACACACAAAAGGAAGTGTCTGCTCACTTGTTAAAATAAAAGTAATATACTTTATTATAAAGCATTTATACAGTAATTACAAAGGCTGACTGCTCCTGTACAGTACACCAAAGCTTTGACTACAAATTTAAAAACAGAACATAAAAAGAACGAACACAAAAGTTTATATCAAATCTGAACTACAAGGGGGGAAAATACATGTGGAGAAGCTGCAGGAAACTTTTTTAAAATACACAAGTACATTTCTATAAAAATATATGTTGTCTTCTAATCTGGAGAAGTTAAGGGGTTTTTCAGGCTCAGCTGTCAGTGGAATCTTAGTCTTGGAAAGATAGACCCTTAGACAGCTTGGGATTGAAAGTTTGTGTCTTCCTAACATATGACACAGGAGAGAAGGAGGGAAAGTAAAGCAGCTGAACCCAAGTGACAAATTTACATAGAAACTCACCTCCCCAGAAATCAAACATGATTTGTAGACTCGCTTCTCTGTCTCTTTAAAACTTTATAAACTTCCAGACATACATCAGAAGATAAAGCAAGGAGAAAGTTTGTGTGGGAAAATGTGTATTACAATAAGGTTTCTGGTAAGCATTGGACTAAATGTGCCATTGTATGAAAGCAGACAAGACTCCTATGGCTATAGTCCTTCCTATTCCCATTTCTTTAAAATACAGTATGTATCTGTAGGAACCTTCGATTCTGCTGCCTGAAAGAGAATTAAGAAGTGTATAACTGCTGAGGGTGAGAAAGCTCACATTTGTGATTTAAGAAACACGTTTTTTGAAAAGTGTTGATTTTAATCTAAGCTTGTTGCAATGATAAAAATGACCAAAAGCCTCAGTTTGATAAATCAGAGAGTATTTTTAGTTAATTGGACTTTGTCTACAATGGGTTTGACAGATGAGTTACCTTTAAGCTTTTGAATTTCTATCTTTGCCCTGCCTTTCAACAGCTACATCCCAACCTGTTTCTAGCCAGCAAAATGCCATGGTCCTGCACGGCTGAGTGAAATTTTGTAGGCCTTCAACTTACAGAGCCAGGTTCTCTCTGATACCACCACCTGTATCAGTAAAAGAACAAATATCAAATAAATTAAAATGCAGAGTGGTTCTTGCAGCTAGACTGCAAAACACCTGCAGCTATATCAGATATGCATCACTGGTGCATGCATCTATCTAGTAATTACATACACACACAGTCTTACAAAACTCAGATGCTACCCCATGCAGATCATAAACCTGAAAGACTGAATCTATCTGTAAAGGGCAGGCAGAAGCACAGGCAGAAGCACACGATCAGGGCAAACGTGACCTGTCACTGCATCTCTGTGATGCCCAGTGCTGGCATCAAGACTCAAGTAGGTAATGATTTGAAATACAGCCATCTGACTATGGGGCACATGACCACCTGAAGCATGATCTTGCACTGTAAAAGGCAAATCTATTAGTACACATTTACAAAATTGCATTCTATAAATATTTGTTCCCATATAAAGGAATTAAAGCGAAGAGACACCTTGTTCAAATTAATGACTTTCTACTGCCTGTTTTCTAAATTAGCAGCAAACCCTTACACTAAATGGGGATCAATCAACAGGCCTTTAAACGATAGAAAATAATGAGCATAATGGAGTTTTAAAACAGACATATCAACAGAACATTGACAAGAATTTTTGTTTGTTTGGGGTGGGTTTTTTTAAATCTTAACTGGAACAACAAACTTAAATTAACACTGTGCTGCAGTAAAGAACCACTCAAATTATTTTTCCCCCACAAAGAGCAGGAACATAATTCGTTCCAGATTAGACAAATTCCATTTAAATGCTTTGTCCACAGAAACTGGGGGTTGGCTGCTTAGGTTTTGGTTTTGTTCTTTTTCTAAAAAGAGTTCTCTGCCAACTTTTGCTAGTGGGCAAGCTCTAATTCAAATGCAGGATCAATTCCAAACTCCTACTGTAAGCCAGTGGGTAGAAGGTTTGGTTTGCTTGTCTTTTAAGACGACACTTGGAGGAGCTGTTTTCCTTACTACTATGCCAGAAAAGAAGTCTTCTGTTAGCTACTACCAATTTGGAAGTATGCTCAGAAACACACTCATTCCAACTCGATGCCACTTACTTGGCACATTTACCTGATCGTGGTCAGCCCTGCTAATCCACAGCTGTTACAGAGGCTATCCTCAGAAAAAGCCCTTTTGTGATTTTCTTCCAGTGACAGACTGTGTCCAGTTTTCCTGTTCTCTTCTACTTATACTGCAGCAGGGTGGAAGACACAACCAGTACTGGAATCAGCGCATAATATACACAACATTTTTATGCAAGTAAAGAAAATCTCTGATTTGTTCTAATCAGCACCTCAATGGCTTGTCCTTGACAAGAGGAAAAATTGTATCAGTTTCCTAAAATAGGGAGAATCAGGGAAAGATCTGGCCTTTGGAAGACTATAATAATGCTTGAAGTTGCTTCACCTACTGTTCCTCCTGACACAGGGTGCTAAAGCTTCTGTTCTCTCCAAGGGCCCTAAGATAATGGCAGACAAGCATTTTCTCCAATTTATAAAATTAAAAAAATTAAACACTGAAATCCTTAAGAGGAAGACTGATTTGCTTAAGCTTCTTTTTAAAGCAGCAGCTTTTAGTTCTTTGCAGTTTTTGAATGATTTTAACAGTTCATTATGTGCCATGTGCTTCTTGGTTAGTCAAAATGATCCATTCAATGTAGGAACATGGAACAGTCATCCAAATGCTAAAAGGAACCCCAGTTTTGATAGGAATGAAAAATACAATCTTGACAGAAAATTGAACACTTAGAGGTGAAAGTGTCATCTTTGCAAAGAATGCAGTCCTTAATGATGTTCCTCCTGATTTTGTAAGAGTAGTAACTGTTTCTACTATTCAGAAAAACGATTCTATGCAAAAGCGCAGATTTTGTCAAAGCAAACATTGTACAATACACAGCGTCGCAAACAAAAGAGTGAAGCCATCATGGTTGCACAAAACTAAAGGGGAAGAAGACTGACAGATGACATGCTGGAGTTATAGCCTCTTTCTATAGTTAACCAGGAATTTATCTAGCAGCTGGAAGGGTCAAGATTTAAAACAAAAAATCTGCGAGTCAGGCACACTCTGTAGTTCGCATACTACAACATCTCTTGGATCCCTGCTGGGGAAGGCAGGAGTGATCAGCTCCTTCAGTACGCTGTGGTATAGCACAGTGCCAGCACCTGAGAAGCTGGGGATCAGTGCTGCTCCTACAGACTGGATGGAGGGAGGGAGCTGGGCTGCAAGAGGGCACCAGCTGGCCATGAACCACGAGTGATTCTCTGCATCCTTACAAATAACGACCAAGGTGGGCTATAAAAATGTACAGAACAATCCTGTGCGAACCTAACTTCTGTCACCTGGGCCACTTCTTCTTAACTCTCTTTCACCAGCAGCTTTTGGTGGCTAGACTTCATGGGCTACTAGACTGTGTCAGTTCTGAAGGAAGAGTCAGCCTTTCAGCAGAGAGCACAGCTCATAGCAGGACAACCCATTAGGCAGCAGTGCCCAGCCACTGGTGTGCAAATGGGTGACGAGCTTCTCCTGTACATAATGTCTGACAGCAACTGTCTGGGAAACTAGGGCCCCGCCATAAAAACTTGATAATGGCAATTTCAAGGAGTAAATGAGGGCTGCTACAAGACAGAAAAGGATATTGAGAGGTAAAAACATTCACAGAGGGATCACTGCTGGAGATGAGAGTCCATTCCTCCCATTTCTGAGGTGCACACAATCCAGCACGCAAGAAGATCTGGGTTCATTTTAACTAAACAAACTTGCTCCCATTTACATAAATTCAAGCCCAGCAGTTTTCATTTCAAATTGCACTTGTGAAGCCCAGACTCCTTTAAGTTAATCAAAGGCTGACTATTTTGCTTTCCAAGATGAGACAACCTGCAAGGCCTGTGGCTACTCTAATCCCACAGGATATTTTTATATCCATTGCTACATTCTTAATGCAATAAGATAATTGACCTCAGGCTTCCGTTTGAAAAATAAAACTTCCTCTCAAAAGGAAGAAGAGTGTCTTGCTCATCCCATTTTTCATTTTTGTGAAACAGAGGTCAAAAGTGCACACCATCTTTCCACAAAACTTGCTGTCTGCCTGAATAACTGCTCAGAAAGAAAGGCAGGAAAGCATGAAAGGAAGAAGAACTTGCTGAGAAAGGAAACAACTAGAAATCACCAGTGTCACAGTAACTGGATACACTTAGCTCAGAGTAGAGCTTCATTTTCTTGCTCCAGTCTGGAAACCTTTATATCTGAGAGTCCCACTACCACGATTCCTGACAAGAACAAAAAGAAAGGTCTGACTGACCTGAGAGAACTTACTTCCACTGCAGGTGACATTGTTCTATTATGTACCTCGGATATCATTATAAATAGAATAGAAATCTTATTAGTCTTAAAAAAAAAAATCCAAGTTAAAACAAATCTTGTTATCCACCATTCAGTACTGGCAAGGTGAAGGGGAACATGTGGCATGAGGAAATGGCAGCACTGAAACCAAAACCTGATGGTTCAGGTAAGAAAAGTGCAAGCAAAAAAAAGCGAGACCACCAAGAGGGAGGTTGGGTCCAGCCTTGCTACTCCCTCCACTTCTGGTCTGCTGCTATATTTCTCCGTCTTCATCCGAGCTGGCGCTGCTGCTCCCGCTGCTGCTGCTCCCACTGTCACTGCTCTCTTCCTGCTGGGCCTGGCTCCGGGCTGCCGCCGCCTCCTTCTCTTGCTGCTTCAGCGCCGCCGCCTTCTTCTCCTGCTCCGCGTGGCTCTTCATGTGAGCGCTGCGGCTCTTCACCTTGTAGAACACCCTGAGGAAGGCACACACGTACATTAGCACTGGCCTCTCCTATGGCCTCCTTCACCACTTCTCCAGAAGAGCTTCTGCTGCTCCGGCCTCAAGTTTGTGAGCTTCAGCTCCAGAACTCCCGCTGGCACTGCGACAGAGCACCTACAGCAAACACCACTCAGCACGTGCCAGCGCAAGGTGCAATGCTTCCAGGAGATCCTGAGCACCCTCACAGCACTCGCTTCATGTCTTACTGGGGCCGATTCTCATTCAGATCTGAATTCAGAGGGGCAGTGGCGGTATCTGAACGATGCATGTGCTGCTTAACACAACACGGCCCTGGTTTTCAGGTGTATCCCTGTGCTGCAATAATACAATAAGCACGGAGGCAAACGATGGCCCAATGCCACTCCTGAGCCTTGTCCACAGAGTTCGAAATGCTTGAGCTTTTTCCTTCTGACTCTACATTTCGGTGATCTGTTCCTCCACCCTCCACCATTAACTATTTGGATTTTGCATCAAGTGCCACAAGTGAAGCTCAGACACCATTAAGAATCCTTGTCTGCTTGTCGTGTTGTTTTAAGAGTAATCAACTTATGTAGGGAACTCAACTTTCTTGACAGTTATCATTCTGTTGGCAACAAACCTACAAAAACTACTAAAACTGTGAGGAAATACAAATATATTTGCCATCCACCAAAGACAGTTGCAAATTTAACCAGATGAACTATGTACCTACTGGCCCAATAGCTGCTGCTATAACTATGGTAGTGTCTCATGTTCCTACACCACTGTTCTTAAGTCTATACCATGTTCTTTATATGTGACCTAGCAAATACATAGAAACTTCCTGTTACAAAAATGTAAGCATTACAGAGGGCCAACACAGCAGCTGCTTGAAAGTGCAGCTTAACACCAAATACTGTACACAGCTGAAATGCAGGTGGCATCTCATGCCATTTGAAGAAAAACAAGCCTTAACCTGCAAGTATTAGTAGGGCAGTAATTAATTAAAATTATTGCCAATGCGTATGGCCTATATAGAAAGATAGAAAGCTCATTTGAGAAAAAGCTTCCACCAGAGATGCCCTACTGTGATTCTGTGACCATTGCTGGAAGCAGAATTGGTCTTACCTGCCACATTTTTTACATGGAAATGTGTTTTCTGTGTTTTGTGTTTTACTGGTAGCATCTGACTTGATCTTCTGTTTCCTCTTCTTCCGCTGCACTGGAGCAGTAATAGGCTTTCGAGGCTTCAGTGTTGTCTCCCTCGGCCTCCTCCCAATTCTGCCCATGACAGTTGCCTCGTGACTCCTCATATTGGTGTCGCCGGCCTTTGCAAAGAGGAGAAGAGTTGAGGCAAAGTGACACTTAAGTCCACCATCAGAAGGAAGACAGTGGCTGAGCTCCTGTGCTTCACTCATTCCAGACAAAGGTTTTATTTAATGAGAATATCTTCAGGCTATTTTAAGGACATTTCTCATCATGGCCCTCTGTGTGCACCAGTCACAAAGAATATACTGCATTTTTCTACCTTACACATCCCAGTTCTCCCATCACAGCACACAGTCTGATTGATAGTAACACTGAGCTACCTTAGGCCATTCTCTTGCTCTAGAAAAAGAGATGGAAACTTTTTGCATCTGGAACTGCCCACCTGTTTTCTGAACTATTTACAGAGTGAAGGTGGCATAGAAAGCACAACATGCACGATGCAACACTTACTATTACACCATCCTGTAGTGTTTGTTCATCTTTCAGAGCATCGGCACTCCTCTTTCTGTTATCCAACTCTTCCTCTGCCTCCTCTTCTTCTTCCTCTTCCTCCTCCTCCTCCCCATGCCGCTGTTCCTCACTGAAGATGTCCCTTCTGAGAGGAAGAACACGTGCAAACCTATGGGAACTCTTCACCAGAAGATAAAGGAAGTGTTAATTTTGACGTCTGTAAGTAAATGACATTATGTGACACAGGACAAAAATTCATTAGTCTGGACTCCCGTGGAGAAGCCAGATTGTTTGTGCTTTTGATTTGACCCATAAATGAGACAACACACAAGTCTTCAAACCACACCCCAAAAGAGGTGAGAGAAATTTAGGAAATTACTTACCTTGATGTCAACTTCAGCTTCATCTTTCATGGATCTCTCATTAGCACCATCGATGTCCCCAAAGATTAAGGTCCCATTCCGACCAATTTTCACCTGTTTTTTGTACGTGTAGTAGAATTCCACACACTGAGCCACTGTTTTGGTTTTTATCTGTTGTTTAAAAAACATGAAAGTCCAACGGATTACACAATTTTAGAAATACTTACAAATAATTAATAATTACTAGAGGTGCAATAAATACACTTTGTATTTTCTTTCCTTAGTAGTCTCCATTCCACCACAGCTGCTGTTCAAGCCTCCTTTTCTGTGTCATATTCACCTGTCTGCCTCATCCACAGCCTATCCCCTACTGCCATTGTTATTCCCGGAGAACTAGAGGACAAACTTTCTGAAGAAAAGCTGGTTCATGTAAAGGTGACAGAACCTGGAACTTTGTAAGCTTAATGCACCTCTTAGCCTCTAAAATGCTCCAGTTGAGCTATCAGGCTTGACAGCAGGCTCTCAGTTTTACGGGGGAGCTTTATTCTGCAGCAGCACTTCAGAGAAGACCAGACCAGAATACCGATCCAAAAATGGAAGGGAAGGTTTGCAGCCCTTTCCTGTTTTGGCCACATGCATTTTGTAGGCATATGGTGGTAGACAATTATCAGCACAGACTTGTGACCATCTACATATTCTGCATCAGTGATTTATCTGAAATGTTTGGAATATATTCTTAGCTTCTGAGCTTTTGCAATTTAAATGCCTTTGGGGAATTTATTCAGTAAGTATGTTTGCAGCTCCTGGTTTTGCACTCTCCTTCAGTGATTTCCCCCTTGCTGACATGTCATACCTCATTAAAATATGGGAGCGATCATTTTTACTGTCATTGTCACACACTGGAAAGAGAGATCTAAAGGATGCATCATTCTCATATCCTTCTTTGGTCCTCTCCATCAGTGACAAAGATGTGTTTCTTTTTAGTTTTATCAGCAAGCCATTTAAGCCAAACATTTACAATGCTCTATAAATGTGCTCTGCAGAGGAGGTATCTGCAGCATGGACTAATGGAAGTAATGCAGTTTAAGTACCAGGGTTAAGTAAACAACAACAGCAAATCAAATTATTGCTCTAGCTTTCTGGTGAGATTTTATGCTGTGCTGGATGCTGACATTTTTCTGAAATCTTTTCAGTGCAGGACCTAATGCTTAAAACTGAGGTTTCAGAAAAATCAAGATTGAACTTCCTGTATTAAATGTTCAACAAACATGTAAAAATGTATTATGAAAAACAAACAAACAAAAGTAACTTACAAGTTTTTGGACCAAGAAAAAGTCTTTCTTGTAGATTGCAATGCCTTTGTTGAATAGCTTTTTTTCAGCAACCTTCCACTTGTCTGATCCTGTAGGTAAAAGTAAGTTATAATGGAAGCCCATACAATTTCAAACATTTACTCTTCTACATACCTTTTCTTCATGTTTGCCTTAAATAAGACCAATACAGACATGTGAGGGTGCAGCCTCTCCTCAAACCTACTACAGCACAACTGAGACTGCTGATAACTCCTCCCTTACTGCTCCACCTCAGCTCACCTCTTTACACTTCGTGTTAGATCTAGTGCTCATCACCATAGGTTAGCTCAGCTCAGCTTGCAAAAAGCACTCAATTAGATGAACTGAGACGTTGTCCAAGCAAGGTGAAGTGACACACTTTGTGGTGGCACAGTCATAAGATTTTATAGTAGGGAAATGGTGGGGCAGGAAAACAGGATCTTCTCTTTCAGCAGCAATCTGTACTTGAAGACTTACTACATCTCCAGTATTCCTCAAATATTCCTTGCCTCTATTAATAAACACATTTTTGAATCTCCTCCTTCCTTAGAGATATTATTCAAGTAATATTTGCCAACAATTACAGTAGGAATGTGTAATAATGAAGAAATGTAATTTCTATGCTTTGTGGCACCAGCTATTAGACATCTCTCTACCAGTTTACATCAGGTCTTTCAGGTGACCTGGGTCACTCCAGATCACAGAAGTCAGTGTCACACAGCTGACTATTTTCTAAATAAGTGCAAGACTTCAAAAGCAGTTTATGGCATTTAAATTTTGCAGAAACACTAACAGGTATCCATAGTTGGCTGAAGCTTCTTCAGCAAGCTTGAAAACTATTCCCCATAAACCCCTTGCTCAACTCCACCCTGGAAACTCATGCCAGAAAGGCTATGATTCTAAGGTTACCACAGCCTTTCTTGTACATACTGGCTATCTTCCTACATTCTCTGTGGCTTAGTGCAAGGATTATCTTGCCTTTTCCCCATAAAGAAAATCAGAACTCATACCTATCCTAATACATATGCCCATATTCAGAAGGATGCAGTGTTTCCATACATTTAAAGTGTCATAAGCAACAGCAAAATTTCTGGCAAGCCATCACCTGAGTTACAAGAGAGGACTGCTTTTTTAATCTTCTTATAATGTAACAGAGTATCCCAAAAAATCAGAAAAGGATAGAAAAATTCCTGTATGCTAAGCAGGCAGCACAGAGTTGTTCTGGTTAACAAACCTGTGTAGTGATAATCTGCCAAAGGGTGGGTAGGTGGTCGCACTGGCTTCTTCAACAGCAGTTTGGTCAGAGCTCCCTTGGATAAACACAAGTAAGAGAATTAATTTAATGTTTGGGGTATCAAAAACAAAGGTCAGGGAACTGTTAGTCCCCTCTTTTCTGCGGCAAGCTAACAGAAAAGAACCAGAGCACCGTTTACCACTTGGGACAACTTATAAAATCACATTCTTGACTAGCCATCTAATCTTGGGGACCACAGGCAAGTGGTACATTCTTGGCATCTCTTCACATCTGTGAATTGACACAACCACCAGGGTACTGGGAGACCATTAGTTCCACAGATAAAGACCTTGCATCAGTTTCCTCTCATTAACCAAAGGCCTATTACACACCCATCCAAAAATGCTGCCCTAAATGATACCTGTGTTACACATCCAAGTAGTTGTAATCTGATCTCACTTGAGTAAGCAGTATTTCAAAATAAAACAGTAGTCATGTGACTGAAAGATTACACACACAAAAATCCCACCTCTCAAGCTGCTTTTTAGTTTTCATTTAAACCAGAAAAGCTTTCCAAATTTGTAGGAAAGAGACGATGGAATCATGTTTCCACTGGCAGTTTAAGCCACCTGAACAATGAGCTCCTGCTGCCAGGGGCAGTCCTGCTCCTCCCTAATGCCAACAACAGCATTCATGATGGGCTGGCAGAAACCTAATACATACACACAAAAACTGCTTTCTGTTTGGTCTCTTCTCCAATGCAAGTCCATGCAGTCTCACAAGTGTCAGTGCCAGAGGATGGGAAACAAGCAGCCAGGCAAAAGTGTGGGATACTCCTGACCACAGGGCTGATTTATGCCAGGTTAAATCAGTCATAGAAGTATAAAAACAGGACAAAGCTTTGCTGTTTGCTCTGCTCTGCTCTTTGATATTACCTTCCAGGGGTGTCAAAGGGCAGTAATGAAAGTGTATCATGTCTTGCAATACTGATAAAAAATTAGCAGCACAGCTGTTCTACAGACACAGACAGACAAGTCAAATGGATTTACCAAAGCAAAGAGATGCAAGACACTGCACTCTGACTCAGCTTTCAGCCCCAGCCTCTTATTTTTCCTTTCTACATAGTAACCTTTCCAGGAAGACAACATCTAAGATTCATTTAGCAGTCTTGGCTCGCCTGCCCTGATAGACTGTCAGTGTGTTTATTAAAAAGCCAAACACATCCAAGTTGGAAATATAAAAGGTAGTAAGTGCATGTGGCACTGTCCATCGGTCAGTACTCACTTTAGGGACATACAAGGGACACCAAACAGTGGGAACCAGATGCACTGAAAGGAATTTGCAAGGCTCTTCTCTCAGGAATGAGAGGTTACCTGACCTTCCTTAACATCTTTGAGCACACTGAGGTGAACAGCTGCTCAGACTCACCAGAATGCTTCCCTTTTCTTCATGTAAGAAATGCAATGCCAGCTCCTGGTTGGTTCCAGCCCCAGGAAAAATGCTTGAACAGGCAGCAGCTAGCAGGTTTTCCACTATTTCCGTAGGGGTACCAAAAAATTCAGAAAAGAAGGTTAAAATTAAGTTTCCTACAAGATTTGCATGATTAATTATCTCTTTTGAAGGAGCAATGGACATAACAGAAAGTAAAACTCAGAGAAGCTGAATGTCCTTGCAAATTTATCTGGGTCAAATTTGGACCCTAGAACTCATTAGACTACAAGGTCATGCAGCATTATTTACACATGGAGTTTCTTGCAAATGTCCTCCCTCCTCTAATGTCTTCCCACCTCCCTTCACCTCAGACATTTCTTGAATCCACCCTTATATTGTGAATTTCCATTTCACAAAACCCTTTTTTCTCTCTCATTCAAAATATTTCTTCCAAGCCTGCCCACTTCCTCTTCCCTTCAGGATTTATACAGGTCACAACCCACATGCAACAAAAGCAGACAGCTCCCCAGGTCTGCTACTAGCCACCACAGCTGCTTCCTCATCCTGACTTCTGTCTACAACTCGATTTTTCTGAAATACTATTACATCTAGAACATCCCTCAAAAATACAGGAGTTGAGTGTGTGCGGTTTTCAAATGTTAACAAAACCAAGGAAGCTTCACTGAGCAAAAGGCTGCTCTTGGCCTGACAGAAGCAATGGTCCCAGTTTTTTCCTGATTAAAAGAACCAATCCTACCAACTTCCCCTGGCCCCCTACATGCAATCTGATAAACAGGTTTTGCTCCTAAAACTGCTTTCAAGACCACTCAAACATGTCACTTGAATGGCAGCTCTAAAAGACTTTTAATTATGCTTACAGTAGATATGTGGTTACCCCTACAACCACTGTGACAACTCTGTCCTCTTTAACAGCCTTTCAGCTTCTTACCATTCTCTTGGGTGACTTTGTTGGTTTCCAAGTCACCCCATGGCTGCCACACCAGCTCTGCTTTATGTTCATCAGCTTCTGCCAGAGATCTGTCTTGGAGTGATGGGATTTCTGCTTGAAAGCGAGTTCCTACATTTATTCGCCTACAGAGAAGGAAAAATGTTACAGTCAGGCCATCTTTACAACATCCAGGAAGTCTCCATCTCTGCTAGAAACTCTAATGAAGAGCCAAACGAAGAAACAAATGCATATACAAATGCAGGCTCTTGCATATAACACCAACAGTGTTGTAGGTTACAAAAATAACTCAGAAGTTGAGAGGTTTTACATCTATTACCAGTTCCCATTTTTTTTATCAGCATAGGTTGAAACTGTATTTAAATTAGCATCCCCTAACCGCCGCACAAAGAACAGGTATTAACTTCCAACAATCATCACTTTTGAGAGGCTCCCATACAGGCTCCTCTTACGGCAAGCTTGCTCCTCAGGCATAAGATAAGTGAGCCTGTTTTACTATTATCATTTTGTCAGCCAACAACTGAACCAGAGTCTCCGAAAGTCCTTTTCAACCTAAACATTGCCATCTAGTCCAACCTCCCATTCAAAGCAGGATCAAAATTTGGTCCTTTATGACCTTGACACAAGCTAGTGTCTTCTAGGTACTCTTTCTAACAACTGAAACCAAAAATATAAAACGATGAAACCTGTATTGCTCATTTTGTACCAAACCCAAATCCTATCCTTTTAGCAGCATCCTTGTACTTTTACATCTGAATTAGCAGACAGATTTTTCACTACATGCAACCCACAGAGCACTACGTTTGCTTTAAGTCATGTGCCCATCCACAAAGATTCTACTCTGCACTAGCAAATGTGATTTTGTGCACAGAGGTGGGTAAGAACCCTCACTGAAAGACTGTTCTACTGTGTACTTAATGCAAAAGTGTTCCTCATTCAGATGTCAGTCAACTAGCACCACACTGGTATCTCTTGACATAGTAAAGTATAGAGAAAGAAGCTCTTTTTTGGAGAGAGCAGATCAGGCAGTGCCCAGAAGATTAAAAAATTCTGGAGTTGCTTCGCTAGAAAAAAGTAAAACTCCCTGACCAGGGCAAGGTTTGCTATAATTCTCAAGTCTTGGCTTGGTGCCCCACGCCCAGCACAATTACCAGAGAAAGAGCATGATCTAGTGCAATAAGGAATAGTAACAAAAACTTCTGAGAAATGCCAACCTCCAGACTTTTCTCATCCTTTGAAATGACACACATGTCTATTATGAAAAGCAGTTTGAAAAAGGTGTGAGGAAGCCTTGAAACAACACATAACCTGTACAAAAATTCAGAGAGATACTAGCAAGTGTTTCAATACAGTGTTTTGAAGTCCTAAGAGACTGTGGTATCAAAGGGGAGGAAATGGGTATGGAAGGAGAAGAAGCAAATACCTCAATTCCCTTCTACACCCCATTCCTCAGTTTGATATTGTCATGAAGCACCTGCATCATAAGATGTCAAAAAGTGTTGGAAAAGCCCATGCTGAAAAAAATGACTGACTTCTAACACACATAAAAAGAGATTTTGCAAACTATTTCTTTTGCATCTATAGCAGATCCAGATCTCCTTAAGGGGAACAGTTCATATGTAAACAAAGCAATGCAGAAGTTCACCACCCTATACACTTGTTCCAACTTCATCACCCATTCAGCAGCAGATCCACACAAATGGGGTGGGATTCCTTCTTGGATTCGCTTCTTCAGAACCTGCTAGATGCACAGACTGATGCTAACTTCCTCTCAGTAGGTGATGGCAAGATGACACCAAGCATGATAGATGTAAGCAGGGAAGTTTTAGGCAGGCTGCCATATACTACCTGTCTTTTTCACATAAACACTATTTCCAATACCTGTTGAAGGTAAAGCAACAGGGACATTTCACATTTCAAATCACAGTGATGGGCAGGGATGAACTAAAGCAGTTGAAAATGTCTCATCTCTGATGCCCCTCGTTATAATTGTTTCAGGATCTGGTTCTCAAAAGTAATTTCATTTGAAATGCACACTAAAGTGGAACATGCATGAAGAAGAACCCCAAGAAAGCATTAAAGTTTGATTTTGAGTATTTTACAGGCACAAAAGACTGTTTATAATACTATATAATTTTCCACCTTTCCTTCACTTGTCCTATTCATCTTGGACAGAAAAAGCACAATCCAGACTAAAAATGAAAACCAAGAGATTTCACGCAAGATTGAGAAGACCTTGCTGAAAAGGGAAAGCTAAACAACCACCCTGGTAAACCAGCCCTCCTTTCAGGGCACACTGAGATGGACTGCAGAGTGATGTTCATGTGGCATCTTCTATTCATTGTGATTAGTCTTGCTTACTGTTATGGCATGCGGTTTCACAGAAGAGGAAAGGATTATAATCTGCCCTAGAAGGGGTGACTGCTTGGAACTGACACTTTGTTGTCACCTGGAAACAGATAAAGAGGTGTTTTTGCAGTAAAAACTGCACGGGGAAATTCAGGAGATTTCATGTCTCAGCACACAGACTTCTCTGATGTCACATCTGAGAAGGAAACAGACAACTGGAAAATATGGAGGGAAAGAATGTAGGCCTTCTCGAAAGTTACTTTTTCATTTTGAAACTGAACTTTGAATATGATCTCTCTGGGCAAAAAAACCCCTGAATTACACCTTGTACCTGCAACACCCAAACAAAACCAGAATTCTACCGCAAGAGTTGACCTGGGTAACCTAAATTTGGCCTGCTCTGAGCAGGGGCTTGGACCAGATGATCTCCAGAGATCCATTCAAGTTGTATTATTCTTCTGTTTCTTTACTGATGAAGTCTAGATTTCAATACATCAAGAGCTCTTGCCTATAAGCACAAACGGTGCTCCTGGGATGCCATGGGAGCCGAGTGTGACAACATCCAGAGTTGAGGCTGTGAATTGGGAAGGCAGGTCGCAGCTGATGCACCACAGGTATATTTACGGCTGCCTACTTCAGCAGTGACCCCAAGACTTTGATGCAACTAAACTACAAAACCAGTAGGACACAAGGATCTGTAACAACAGCTGCCTATTGTACCATTACAAAGAATTAAGCTTCATTATCACATTTCCTATTTCAAATCACTGCAATTAAATAACCTTTTGAGAAGCATTAACAGAAGGTTTGGCAAAGCACAAACAATTAATAACACTATACTGGGTAATCACAAGCAAGAATCAACATCTGATGAGACCACAAAGCTAACTAAAATTTTTTTTCTCCTTAAAAAAATTGCTTCCTGCCATATTTTCTTTAAGGAAGTTAAGTCTACATAACGAACCACAACAGTGCTGCCAAACACATCAGATTATTCATTTATTGCCATTCAAAGTTAAAAGCTATCTACCTGCATACGCATCTGTTCAGTAAGACTTAAGATGACAGTAAGACAAGTCTGCACATAACTCCCTGTTGCCAAAAGGAAATGAACTTGCACTATCAAGTTACCGTGGTTTGAAACTTCCAGCAACAAATTTGAAAATTTTCACGCACAACTAAAATCACAACTAACTTTATGTCATTAACTTCAGCAATTTAAGCCAACAGACACACAGAAGATAACTGCACCACAAAGAGGTCAAAGATAAAGACTTGATAGGGACACAAAAAATATCTGTTCAAGAAGTTCCCCTGGATTAATGTGAAATGAACCAACAGGAAAAAGATGAATTAGGCAACTTCCAAAATAAATTTATACAATAATAAATGTGCTTATTTCAGTGAATGGGCTTGGTTTAGAGGAGGTTTGCAAAGGTGACAAGAAACATCTACATTGATTCACAATTTTAACATTTGCTCAGGACAGGCTGCTGCCACAAGTGCAGAAAACTGATCTTCAAACAAGAAGGCAGAAGGGAAAAAGGGTGAGGAAAAAAAATTGTCAGCAAATGCTCCAGTCCATTTTTAAAATATAAAACCATTTTGGATAAAAGCAAAAGAAGCGTTATATTTACCTGGGCAAGTTGGAGTTAAATATCTCAAATGTTACAGGATATGCTGCAGAGTTAGAGCAGAGATTCCTGACTGCACAGTCAGATGGAGAGCCATGTGGGTGTTTTTATGCCATATGAGTGCTTCCATGCCATGCATCTCCATGATTAGATTTTGCAGGAGTTCATTAATTAGGTATAATAATGAACTGGAACTACCTTGCTATAATTCTACAGTACTGAGCTTGAACTGAGCTTGAACTCCAGGAGCATTAGCAAAGGCTGTGCAGAGACATTTGCAACTCTGCTCAGGACTGGCACCAAGCCTAAGCTCGCAATTCCAGCTTCAGTATCTCCCGACTGCGTTCCCTACCGCTGCTGTGTCCACGTATGTCTGAGGTTTCCCAGCACACAGCCAGCTAAAGACTAACAAGGCTGATCAGCTCAGGGCACACACCCCGTATGCCACTGGCCGTAGCGTTTTCAGGCTGAGCTCGTCCAGGGGGAGCAAAGTGTTCACAGCTGTGCTGCAGCTACAACACACCTGCAATCAGACCAGTCCGTGTGAGAGCTAACTCCAGTTTTCCATGCTACATTCTGTCCTTCCTCTAAAGGAGTGTCATCTTCCCACCCTAAAACAAGCACACTGCATACAAAGAAGTGCTTGCACACAACAACACAGGACAGATTCACCTTGAGGTAACTAACAGTAATTCAGCCCAGAGACAGATGAGCAGTAATAGAAAGCAGTTAGTGTCACCAGAATTACATCTGCCCAAACCAACACTACTTATCACATGGTGTAATTTTTAATCAAGACAACTTATATTTTGAACCACCAGTAAGAATCGTTTTAATGCTTCTAAGAGACACATCAGTCCCACAGGGAGCAGCCTGAAGATTTAGGAGGAAGCAAGGAAGCACTTTTACAGAGAGACTCTGAATCTAGTGGCTACTTACGGTTCAATGCTGACCGGGGTGGCTTCCCCCACCACCGTAAGAATCGGAGGGGTAACTTCTGAACTATCTGCAACAAGAGGAAAGAACTGCTCAGCTTCACATCTGAGATTTGTTTTCCGCACAGCTTGCAAATCTAATCAGAGCTGTCCATCTCTCAAAAAAGGTACCCCTAGGCTAAATAAAGGAGTTTCAGATGACCAGGAACTTGCCTTCCTCCTCTCAGTTCAATACTGACAATCCCGAGAGGAACAGAGTTTTTATTCCCAAGAACGTCAGCAGGGGGTGTTGCAGGTTGCTTGTGAACGCATCTTAACATCCGTGCCCAGATGGAGCAACACTGCATTTCCTCTATTCCGGTTCCCCAATCAATCAGGAAGAAGGTCCAGTTTCACACAATCACACCTCCTAAGGGCATGATATTTCTTCTAATGCTCCACAGTTCCTAATCATAAATTAGGCAGGAAAGGAAGGTTAGAATGAAACTTACTTGATCGGAGCAGTGTTCTGTGACCACTCTTGGGAGTCATTGGAGGTGGAACCGAATGACCGCTTGAAGAGAGGATAGCGTTAAAATACAGCCCAGATCCTTCTCTCACTGGACTAAGGATTGGTGGAGGAGTGTAAGGAGGTAGCTCAAAGTTCCTGTCTGAAGGATGGTCTGCCAGACGGACGGGTGACCGTAAGTGGCTCTGATATGGAGTAATGTTGGAATAAACAGGTGGTGCAATAAAGGTGCCGGCTTTTGGTGGTATGAAGAGTGGCTCGGGTCTTGGCCGCTGCTTTGGTTTTCGGGCAAAGCCCTCTGCTTCATCCTTTGGAACAGCATCTTCATGCTATTAGAAAAAAAAATTACATCGTTAATTTAATTTAAAACCTCAGGCTGTTTGAAATACTTCAGTGAGATGACATTTTTTCATGGCAGCTCAAAATCTGGATAGGACAGTTGGAGGATGTCTCAACCATTAGCAGAAGGGGAAAGTGAGAGGAAGTACATGGGGAGTGGAATGGACTAGACACAGGAACTATTAGATAGCAGCTCTAGCTCATGGGATTATGAAGTTATATTTTACAAGAACTACATGCACATCTGGTCCAACCTACATGGCAGCTTTAAAAGAGAACAAAAAAGCACAGCAGAACCCTGGTACACATACACCAGAACCCTGATACAGAAACACAGTGACACCAAATAGTGGTAAGAGAACAGAAGACAATATACCAGTATTTTATTAGATGGTCAAGCATTTAAAAGCAGAGAAACCTCCCCAGATACCTGCCATTTCTCTGGTATCTGAACATTCTGTTGTACTTCGGGATAGAAGAGACGGAAAATACAAAATCAACCCACCCACTTATCACTACCATGCTGCAAGGGAACAATCAAGTACTGACCTTCAGAACTCAGTAAAAGGGTTCAACTGCATGAGAATAAATCTTCACTTTGGATTTTATTCACATTAAGAGATATGTGCAGTACTTAGAATTTATTGGTATTTATGTATGTATGAAGAAAGCACTTTTGACACAGACAATTATTCTAGTCTTATTGCCCATCTGGCTTTATTCACTCTTTAGTGAATTTAGTGAAGCACTGCCTGGCTTTACTAGCATTAGCTATAGGTCATGAAAAGCCAGCAATGCCCAAATTATGGCAATATTATGATAAAAAAAAAAATCCTCAGACTACATACATTCAAAGTTCAAGCCTTGAGATCAAACTACTTTAGTAGAAAAGTCCATGGCTAAAAACTGTAACTGTGTGATTAAATCTAACAGATGTGGCTCATCTTTGGCTTCCTAGTCCATCCATACCTGACTGGAGGTCTCCATGTTAGTATTACGATTAGATCGCCTCCGAGTGACTATCACAGAAGGTTTCCGATCACAAGGAGCTCGATCGTTTGTTTGGCCTCTCTGGAGCTTTCCGTCCTCAGACTTTTCCTTTTCAAGGCTCTGCAAGTCAATTTTTCTCACTGGCACAGACACAGGAATGATAAGAGGCACAAGGCTGTTATCCTCCCGAGCTTTTTTGGGAGCTGGTGAAGAACTGGCAAATTCCACCACACTTTTTGAAGCTGCAGTAGGTCCTGGAGCTGTTACTAGCACACTCTTCTTCTCCTCTGAATTATCCAGTTCCTGAGAAGAAAAATAGATTCCTAAAAAGTTCTGTATTACTTACATAATAAATGAGATACCATCTCACTTTCAGTATATATTAAGTTTCTCGATGCAATTTGCAAGCTAAAATTAATTTGGAAGCATTACTGGAGGAAAAAGAATACTTCACAGTGTTACTAAAATTTCATAGAATTACTTGAGGATTGTGTGTAGTCTCCACTAGAACACTTAGACACGTCATTCTTAAGAATTATTTCACTATCTATGTTTTGACATTTTATTTTGTATGTGAACTTGTGTCCTGCTTTATAACTTTCAACAAAGGCTCTTTACTTTTAGTAATGATCAAAAGCTGCAGGTTATTAATTTCAAATATTGGATTTCTGCTCCAGGGAAGACTGAACCATGATAATATCTTAATTAAATCTCTCACACACAAAAACACCCCAAACCCAAAGCTAGCTTTTTGCTTCATCTTTTTTTTTTTTTTCTGACTCTGGAAAACATTAAGCTTTCAAAATAAGCCAGGTAACACGATTGAGCACATAAATTCTCCCATATCAAGAAGATCCAGGACTGCCTCCTTTCAAGACCTTTTATTAGAGTTGGGCTGAGTGTGCACAGAAAGGTTTATCCCATAACTGACCCTGCAGTTTACAAGTCTGACTGCTTCTTCACAGAGACTGCAGATGTACACCCCTACTATACAGTGATGGAACATACAATTGTAAAGTCACAAGTGGCATCCATTGTCACAGAATAAGCCTCAGGAGAAATTAATGAGGTCTGAGGACCTGCCTTCACTTCAGGCTGGTGACAGGCTCCTGTACTTTCCCATAAAACTACCAGTTTTGGATTTGGAGGGCATTTGTCATGCTCATCATGTTGACAGACATCACCAGAGTCCACTGATTCTAGATAATAAGGGGTTCTTGTACATTTTTGTAGCCTCCCTCCACCACTTTTTAGGTACAGCAAAATGTAATGACAATGTGAATATGTGAACAAGCACCAATTCTGACCAATCTAAAAACCTCAGGTACTTCCTGGGTGCTACACAGACCTCTGTAGGTCAAGAGACCTGAACTAATTTGCTGACTACAAGTAGGAAATTATGGCAGCTCAAAAGTGCCATAGTCCCCAAAAGTGTCACTTTCCTCTGGCTTTATGACTGGTTAACCACGCTCTTTTTATTTTCAAAACTGGTGGGCAATCAACAAAGGACTCCTCCTCAGTGATGGGAGAGATGATCCCTCCAAGACAAATAAAGAAGAGGAGACCTGAATAGTAGCACAGATAGAGAAAAGGCACCAGTAGGAACTTAAATAGTTGAGACATCCTTAAAGATGGTCTGGTCCACACCAGGGCTTTTCTGGATCACAAAAGTTCACACATACCTAATGTTTACTACAAGGGGACATGACTAATTTTGCAATTAAGCCTTTTGCTTCAGATTCCTAAATAGTTTCTCAGCTGTTCGATTATTCTCAAAGGTAAGCAGAAAGAAGTCTCTTAATAAGGGATGGGACCTTCATTTGTAGGCCTGCTAGGGGATTTTCAGCTACCTCAGCATCCCTGTTGCATAATTTGGGACAGGAGGGCTGCTGGATAACTTCAGCAAATGCAACATGTAGCATTTTCATTTAGAAAGAATAATCACTCTTGCATAAATACTGAGGTATGAACTAGTCATCTAGAGTCCTCCAGGAAATTCACAGAAAGCCATCAGACATTCCAGCATCGATACTGTCTATCCCTCAAGCTGTTTCTAGAAAACTTAGAATTCACAGAAAAACCCAACTGCAGCAGCTGGAAGAACTGTTCCAAGGCTGCATCTGTGATCTGATAAGAAACGACACCAGCCTTTTAAAAACACCTCCCTACGAAGTGCCTTCTGCAATCATTCTGCATCATCTGCATCAAGGAGAGGCAGCTCCTGTCTGCAGTCTAATCAAAGCTTGCCCATGAAGAAGGCAAGTCCAGAACTACAATTCTGCAAACAAAACTTTTTTTTCCCTTTTGTTTGCAGCAGCTGGTGCCCTGGCCTGTGCCAGGGGAAAGCAGCTAGGTAATCAAAACCTGTCTTCCATCCAAAAAGGAGTATTTAAACTCAGACACCCTTTAAGACAACCATTCAGATTTGAGAAAAGTTTTCTGTACTTTTAGAAGACAGCAAGTCTCACTGAAGCCATTAAACTTAAGAGTTGAGGATTTACTGCAGCCTGTAGGCAGCAATAATTTGCATCACCTGATAAAATGGCAGCCACAGGCAGCTCTGGTGCAAAGCGTCAGTTGTGACACTGCATGTAGACAGATACTGCTGTCCAGAATATTATTGTTGCGTAAGGTACACATACCTAGACTAGGATGTTCAAACAACTGCTTCAAATTATGAATGCTATCTTCTTTAATCAATAATTTAATTCTAAGGCCTTCTACACACTTTTCAGATAACCTATGCAGAAACGGCTTCTAGGTCACTAACAGAAAGACACTCATAAGAGAAGCAGACCATTCTCATTCAGTGAACATATTTTCTTTTTCTCCCTCACACAATATCCAACACCTTAAAGATGCAAAATCCATCAGACCTCTGGTAAGAATTTTATCATCTTTCAAAACCTCATCCTGAAAGCCTGAAGAGATCTAAACAAAAAGAGTTCTTCTGCTAGTGCCATTATGCTTGCATAACTGCAAAGAACAAAAGAGCATCTGTCAAAACGCTTCTCTGGTCTTTACATTATGAATCAGACTGCAAGCAGACATGCCTTCAAACGGCCAATTTCTTGCTTCATCTCTCAGAGCCTTTTCCTAAATGCTTTACTTGCTGCTTCTTGACACTCTGTTAGTGATCCAAGTGCAATGTGAATTGCAGACCTTCTGCAATATAGCCACACAACGGCGGGCAAAGTATGAGCAAATACACCACGCTACTACGTTCTTTACTACCAGTTCTTTATCAAATCTGCTGGTTAACTGGAGTTAGAGCAAAAAGGATGGAAGACAGCAACAACCAAGTCACTGTTTGCTTTCTGCTGTCCAAGAGATGGAGTAGGTTATGGATATTCAGCTCATTGTTTATTAGTTTTGTTCTTTCACTCAAACACCACATTCCTCTAAGGAAGAGATGGGAAAAAACAGCGACAGACAGACCAGGATAAAAAGGTTGATGAGAACAAAACAGGGAATAAAATGCCCTTCCCTTTGTTGTCTGACTGGTTAGCAATTCAGGCATCAAAACTGTAGGTAAAAGTAGCTCATGTAACGTGTTCATCAGCCTTTGGCGAAAAACTTCTAAGGAAAAGTGTACCTCCTAAGGAGCACCCAATAAAACATTAGTCAAACCACAACTCTAAGAAAACTTTCAAAAACAATTCCTCCAAAAACTCCCACCCAACTCCAAAAATCCCATCACTTGTCTCACAATAGGCTACTTAATTTTGAACTCTGTCATCTTGGCATACGGAATATATAATGTGCAGTTTAGACTGATGGGATATCAAAAGGTTAGGAGTAGTGAACTTCCAAATCAGTCTGCACTAAATTTCTTCCCTATTAAGTCCTACAGGAGGTCTTCAGGCAGACAGGTCATTCTACAGTCCTCAGGTCATTCTTAGAAACAGGATGCTGCATGAGACAGGCCTTTGTCATGCCTGGCATAAGTTCTTTATGTAAGTGAAGCTTTCTTAGAATTTTAATATTTGTGAAATATTGAACGTGTAAATTGCATTATGCAATTTTTTAGATAGCACATTTTAGAAACACTTGAACTGCTGAAACAGAAAAACTGGTAGGGGGAGGAAAGCCTAAGTCTTTTAACACAAAAGAAAGAGAATGTTAAACTGGTAAAAAGACAAGTAAACTGATTATACTTGCCTTTCAAAACTCCTGATCACCTTGAGACCTAAGCTGAAAACATCTATATTTTCATGTCATGGGCTAAAATAACGTTTTGTGTTAGTGAAAACTGTCTCTTAGTGGTTTCACTACACTACGTCTCTGTTCTCCCACATCTATGAATTACGGTAGCTGAACTTTACATGCCTCTGCACCAGAGCTGCCCTTGTTGCACACTTCAAGATACCACCCTAGCCTGCATATGTACATAAATGCCTTTCCTTTCACCCCTATTTTGTAGTCTAAAACATGCTATATTGGTTAGGCTTTATACCTTACCTTTACATTTTGAAGAGAAGCCAGCTCAACAGCTTTTTGGGCCAAAGTCAGTAAATTGGCTTCTTGAGAAACACGCCGCCTCCGTCGGGTACTCTGGATTACACCACTTCTGACACTCGGAAAATCATTAGTTCTCTGAGTGTTTTCTTCAGGTGCTGCTGCCTGTTTCTCGTCATCTCTACCATTCTGGGCTGCAGCCTGCCTGTCTGTTTCCATCTGGCACTGCTCACTATTGACCAGGACATCCTTCTGCCCCAGATCCAGTCTTCTGGGGTGCAAATAGCTACTTTTACTGGGGGCCAGTGACTCAGGTGGCTGCTGTAATGGGACCTCTTGCTGATGTGTTTGCCAGTGATGCAGAAATAAATTGCTAGGTTGTTCTTCTGCCTGCTTAGAAGTCAACACTTCTCCTGCAGATGTCAGCAGGCCACCTTCTTTGGAGAGTCTCCGTGATCTTCTTGGAAAGGGAATCTGGGTCTGAGGTAGCACAGTCTGTTGGTTCTGCTCTGTTAATGCCTTGAATAGCTCCTGGTTCCTCTCTGCTTGCTGAAACTGGTGTGGCATCATGTGATGCTGAGGTGCTGCAGCTGCCACATGAGGCTGTGCTATAGAAGTTGTTTGCTGCAGACCGAAGGCTTGTGTGGCAGCCTGTTGCTGCTGCTGCTGAGGATAGAAATTTTCAAAGAGTTGTAGCTGGGGAAGAGCTTGCTGTTTTTGTTGCGCAGTAAACGCTGGACTGGAAGAAGTTGGGGCTTCTTGAAATACATGTAACAACTCAGGAAGACCTTGCTTTTGGCCTTGGTGACCAAATGCAAGTTGAAAAGGCTGCAGTGGCAGAGTTTGATTCTGCTGCTGCTGTTTCTGCATTTGATGAAAAGAATTCATTTGAGCTTGTTGTCTAACCAGGGCTTGCTGTTCCAGCTGAGCCTTCTGGGACATCATCTGCTGGACAGCATCTCCGTATAAATCCAGCTGTGACACAAACACTCCTTTCTCTTGATTTCTTTTAAGGGCTTCTGGGTGGCCATAGAAGCCTGGGGCACCAGCATTGGAGTGGGGTCCTTTTGGGTTGCCTCCAAAAACCATACTGTGGTTCCACATTGAAGGTGGAGACTGCCAGTGGCTGTCACCCCTCTCTGGCAACCGGTTCCCAATTAGTGAATTCTGCCATTTGACAGCTGTTACTGACTGGGGCATCATCACTGATTCTCCCCTATCTTGATTGTAAACAGAGTTCATCAAAGCAACGTTGTTGGGTGCACTTGTTAATCCTCCTGGATGAGAAATCTCCACAGTTTGGGAGACTGGTATATTCCCTCCATGACCATAGTACTGTCCTTCCTTAAGCTGCTGCTGTGGTTCTTTTGATGGCACAGCTATGTCCTGCTCATTAAAATAGGCAACTCGTTTCCCAGCCCGTTTGCTTGAAGACTTTTGCTGAGCCTGAAGATTCATGGTTCAGTCTATTCTCCCAGCCACACACAGTATCTATAATCCACCCATCCCTGAGGTTGGGGGAGGAAAGGCACAGCAGTCTTTCTTTTCCATTCAGCTTTAGTAATAACGGGTGGGAAGGAAGTCCAGATGAAAGTGCATTCACTTCCTTTTTCTTTGTGTGCTTCTCCCACTTCTTTGCACTCTTATACTTTGTGGTTCAGAGGTCAGTAGGGTCCACTTAGTTACAGGTCCTGAAATAGAGAAGCAATTGCAATGAATCATCAACAGATAACTGGCCTATGAACACTCATGTGATAAGCAATGCGTATCTCTCCCATTTCCCATGGAAATGAAGACCAGGATAATAGATGGAAGAAACAGCAGATCTGACCTGCTAGAAGAACACAAAACAAAACAACTTAGTTTTACAAAATAGATATCACAGAGTACTTGGATGATGCAACTCCCTATTGCACACAGAATCCTGACTAATCACTTGAGTTCATTCTGAAAGTTTTACTCTTAAACTACCTCTGATCTGGCCAATTACTTTAACGTCTTCCTGTAGCCAGAATAATCTGGTTCTAATCTCAACTCAAAACCGCAAAACAAAAAAACCCTCATGGCTTGCCAAAAGGCCACATTTCCCAAAGGCCTTTAAAGGACCTGTGTACATGAAGGCCTCAGTCAAACACACAGCAAGATGCTCAATTCAGTATTCTGAAGGAAAACAGTCAGGCAACAGCCTACCAGTCAAATGCACAATGACTACAGATGCTTTCCAGTCAAGAACAGTCCACCCAGCATCCAAGCCCTGGGGCCAGGGCCCACTTAGCCTGTTGCTCTCTCAGATGTTTTCTTCAACAGCTGAAAGAAACTGCTCCTGTGCTCAGGTCACACTCACTGAAAGGTAGTCAGGCAGCTGCTGTTGTAACAGCTGCTCACAGACATCAGCTAATATCTGTCAGCGTAAAGCTACAAAGGTAATAGGAGAAAGCCTTTCCAGAACAGGCACTCTACGACAATTCTACCCTCCTACCCTCTCCTTCCATGAAGAAAAGCTATCCACAAACTCTAAGAGGCTAGCTTGCAGGATTAAGGTCTAATGTGTGAACACATACACTAGTATTTCTATTTGGACACCTAAAACCTTTTTAGATGTTTTGTTTTAAACTCAATTATATTCTCAGATTACCACTATAACATTCCAGTGTAAGTCTCTACTCCTCTTTTCGGTGTGCATTCTGTTCCTCTTTAAATCCCACAGCTAATATATTCCAGGAAAATAACAACAAATGGTTAAAAGCCTATTCTTACTACATTCCTTCTGTTACATAAGTTTCTCTTGAGTGCAGCAGGTGAGACTAACACGCACACCCCCTCCAATGAAATCTGCAATCTATTTATCCCTCTTTCCAAAATGAAAAATAATAAACCAAAATTATATAGCACACTGAAGTCCTGTAACCTGAGCTTCCTCAGATGGATATGGGTACAGTGCAGGTTTTAATACTGAGGTGGGGTTGGGAACATGACGAGGAGAAAAGGACAAAGAGTTTTAATTAACTTACGCAATTTCCACCTCAGAGGCCAAGCTTGGCTTCAGTGCTACTGGAACCATGGGACTGTGTTTCAGAGTGAAGTGACTCACTTCCTCAGGCTGTTACATAGCTGTTCCCCCACACTGCCTCCCTTTTGCCTTGGCTACAAACCATGGACCTCTGCCACCCCGCATCACGGAGCCAGGGCATTCCTCCCTCCTCTAAGCACAACGTCTCAGCTCATTTTCCAAGACTATCACAACAGGACGAAAATAACTCTGGGAGAAATTATGGACACGTGAGATGGAAAATTCTCTCTAAACTGCAACTAGTACACAAATGAAGATTTCATAAAGTAAGTTTTTCCTACTTCTAAACTTCATTAGGAGAGGAAAAAAACATCTTACAGCAGGAAACTGAATCCCTGGTAGCAGAAATATAGAGGTGAATAAGCTGCTATATGTCTCTCAGAAGCTTCAAGGCTTTCTATCCTCTCTCCTTGCTTTCTGCAGCACTGCAAATGTATCAGAGATAACAGCTAAACCTCAACACCTGAGGTAATACTACTAAGAGTGGTTTCTGACAGTCTTACTTTGTGAAATCATCGCAAGCTATTTTTCTTTCCAAACTAGGCAGTATTTTCTGTCTACTGATGCTTTTGTATAGATCAGTCACATCATTCTGATAAAAAGAATGCAAGGTTTTGTATACTTCTGTACACCAGAAGAAATTACCACTAGATCAAGTTTTAACCTGACAGCTTTCTGAAATTCTGCTGTAGACTTTTTACACTTTGAAGAAAAATACAACAATCATTGTCAAAAAGACAGCTTTCAACTTCAAGAGTCCTTGTTTCCAACCAAAGAAAGAAAGAGCCCAGTTGATGCTGTTTTTAATAGTCGTGGCTGGGATTTGCAGCTACCACACAAACAAGTACCCAGAAGACCTTTAGCAAGAGGACTCTCACATTTGTAAGAAAGCATTGCATTAGCACAACTTTCCAAACCTACACTTGTGTGGACTTTGGTTCTGCTTTTAATATTACTAGATAAGAAGACACCAGCATCACAAGGTCTAACTCAGACCAGTTTAAAACTGCAGCAATCTGGGAAAGAGATCTAACAGAACTATTAAGATGCAAAGCAGGAAAAGGAGTAAGTTCAGAGTTAGCCTAAATGAGGAAAAGGAATATGCACAATTGAAGTTGTCATCAGCATAAAACTCAGGATATGAAAATGACATTACCAGGGAGAAAAGAGATTTAAAGTACTTTGAACAAAACATGCTTACTGAACACCCCAGTTCTCCCAGTTACATGCAAAAATAAATACATCCTAAGAGATCACCAAGATAAAAGAGGATTTGGTGCATCCAGTATTTGATGGTAAAAGAAAATATCACAAAATTAGCTTTTGAGAAGTTCTTTCTACATAGAAAAACTACAGAAAAGTATCTTCTATGTCATCCTAATAATAACAGCTCATAGTTTAATCTGCAGTGATAAATGTTCAAGTCGCAGCATGACTATGCTTCAGGAAAGCTCATGCTTGGCAGCTGCACTGCATGAGCACTGTTGGCTCTGACTAAACAGGCTTCCCTCCCTGAGGTTGGGAGAATGAGCTCACACAATCATCATCCTAGCCAATTACCAGCTTTGGGGGTTTTTTGTTTTTACTTGAATTTCAGCACAAGAATCAGCCTGCAGTAGCACAGGAAAATGGCAACATGCTTCCAGGTTTAAGTGCTTTGGAGCAGTACACCCCAGACCATTCTTTACCTTTGAATAAAGCACAGAGCCAGTTCCAATACTGTAATTCCCAGAAGATACTGTGTCTTGCCTCCAAATATACTTGAGTATTATGATACTTAGCATTGCTTTTACACTGCCCAGAGAAAAAGCAGAACCTAGCATCAGTATATTTTGTTTTAATAACTCTAAGATTTGGCATGCAACATCATCAGTTATTTTCACTTCCAGGAGCTTCTGACATTCAAGAACTTCTCCTGAACTTTCTCCAGATGAATACAAATTGCACATCACCTCCATTAATACTGTAAATATTTTCAGATTTCTAAGGAATTTTTGATATTTCAAGGCTTTCTCTTCTACACCTAAAAAGAATGACAAATTAGATATACATATACCCAATGGGCACATATGCAGTATTTTCCAGAGGGAAAAATACATAAGGAAAGTAACTCATGGCACCTTATTGAGAAAGTCAGTTAGCATTTTTAGCTAAAAACATTTCTCGCATTTTTTTAATGCACTAACACATTAAAGAAGATCATAAACACATAATAAAACACCATATGAGCTACATTTATGAAACGAATGCTGAAGGACTTCCTGAAGTATGCAACAGGACTATGGAGGAGTCTCTTCCTGCATCCAGGAAAAGAGAGAGAGGCAGGGTGCAGGCCACAGACACTCAGAGCCACTCACTAGGCTGTTACCAGCCCAGACCACCCATCAGCAGATTTTACCCAATCCAAAGCAGAATCATTGAGACATCCCTAGCCAGTGCAACTGTCTTGTCAAGTTTATTATTAGCCTGGAGAGCCTGCTATAAAACCTTAACTGACGTTAAAGATTATCTGATTTAGGGAACAAATTAAAAACACTCAATGGTAACCATTTAATGTAAAATATCTCTATCTCTCTTTAAAACTTGTTGCCTTTATAACTGGTAACCATCTACCATTATTCCATTTCCATAAATATTCTCTTAACTAAGCATATGTATATTTGTACAGTTTCACATATCAAGTTCATGACCTCACACACTGTAGTAATCTTGAACTTTACTCTTCAACTCACTTTTTGAGGGCTATGCTGTCCAGTGCTTTGTTTAGTCCATTTGCTACGTCAGCTATATCTGGCATGATAAGCAAGTTTAAATTGTGCACATCCCTCATTCTCCTTTAAGATCATTTGCAAACATTTCTCTCTGACAGAATACTGCAGAAACGACTCAGGAAAGACTCTGATTTCTCCTCAACTTCTGCAAAATTAAGGATGCTGATAATAACAACAAGTTCTAGTTGCAGTTTTAGACCATCTTTTATTCCAACATCTTAGCTTTTAAATTCCTCTCTTTTAGGGTTTTATTCACATAAAATAAAGTGTTCCTCTGTTCTAGCTAATGTACATTCTCAGCCTTAACTGCAACAATGCTGTCACTGTTCCTTACAGGAAATCTGTCAGATTAGGGTGATGACAATCATTTCTCACTAACTCCTCCTGTTGCCAGCAACTGAAATTATGGTTCTCTCCTGTAAGCAGCTCAATCACTTTCAACCATGATGATGGACAGATTCCAAGAACAATCTGACACGTAAGACAAATGCAGCAAGTTACCGTGTCCTTCTGAGACAGAGCAATCAAACCTTCCTTCTCCAATTTGCGCATTATTATGGTCAAATCCCACATTTATGAAACATGCGAAGAGTTCTAATACACATTTTACTAATGAGGAAGAGAAACAGAGGAAGTAACACACTTCCAAGATCACACAACAAGCAAGGTCAAAAATTAAGCCATATATAATGTACTAGCTACCAGTTCTCCTTCAAACCTGAAAGAAAATACGGGTTTAATTAAATCTACCAGTGAAAAATAGAAATTGGGTGTGCTATTCACACATGTGCAGAAAAGGAAAAAAAAGTTTTAATTCCTTCACTGCAATAGGTGGTCAGAGGAGGCTCAAAAGGGTAGATTTTGTTTCTGGCTTTTGGGATTTGCATTTTTGAAAATGACTGGAGACTTACAGGGCATCACAAACTTGTTCCAGCTAGCAGAAATCTGCTTCTGTGAAACCACCAACACCATTTGCAACAGTCTTGAGTAAGAACAGAGAAAAGGATGAAAACATGGGTCAGTTTTTGTGTTTGTAAAAGATTTGCAAAGCTCATTGCACATAGCCTTTGCTTACCCTGCTGTATATGGAAACAGCTTCAATCTCTCGTCCCAAAGCCTCTCCTGAACACTTACTTTGTCACATTTTCTTCCAGACAGTTCGCTACATCAAAATTCCTGCAGATTGTTTGCAACCTCCTGCTCACCACCTTCAGACACCTTCAACAGGAAGGCTAACAGCACAGAAAACAAACCATGTTTGTAAATTCTATACCGCAAAGCACATCCATCTATACCCTGAAGAAAGCAAGGGAAAACTCAAAGCAACTACAAAACACAATATTGTGCAAGAAAGCCAACAACATAAATACAAAGATGATGGTTTTATGTTCCTGTAACTTTATCACAAATGGTATGGCATTTTCCAGACATCCAGAATATCTGTCTCTATAGCAAAATGTGTATTTTCCAGGAGTGTGGCACTACAGACAAGCAACAGCTAAAGCCCAAAGCGAACAAGCAAAACCAACTGAGCACTGCAGTTTAAAAGAAGCCCACTACAAAGGAATGTAATTAGGTATCAGTCATCTCCCCTAACACCTCCAAGTCTGAAACTAATCTAGGGAGCTTATCAGATCAAAGTCCTAGAATCAATAAAGCCTATGAAATGGGGAAGGCTTACTTGTTGTGTAACACTGCATAGCAAAAAAAGGAATCCTACAGCAGGCCTGTAATAAAGATAACGAGATGAAGGGAAAGCTGCTTCACAGACAGACAACAAAAGGGAAAACACAGCATCCAGGAAGTTTGGCAACTTCCATTGTTTCGTGAACGTGCTTGCCTGGGGCTAGCAAACTCATACCTAAATAAGTAGTATGCATGGCAGACATTTATGATCTACCCAAATTTTCATGTGATTGGCCCATTTCTATTGCAGAGAAAGACTGAAGCTATGACTGACTACAGGGGTGCCTCTGCCCTGAGGACCCTCTTAAAATTACTTTGCTGCCACTTTCACTTTCCCATTTTCAGAGGTTGGGAATTAATAAAGCTTTATTAAACCACTGTACTAACCATAGACTCAAAAGTGAAACCCATCAGCTTTGTGAGGTGAAACGTGAGAAAATGGTCATGCTGTGAAGGAGTATGTGCCAGCAAAATCAGGTTGCTTGTATTGCACTGGATACCATAAACTACTGCTCCAGTCTAAACCACTCCTGACATTCAGCACCACCAGAGGTTCATGACCCACAGCAAGCAAAGTGACACAAAATGTAGAATTACCATAGTGTCCAGGAAAAATATACATACCCAAATGGAAATACATGAACTACACTTCATAAAGTAATCAATCCAAGGAGAAATACAAATTCTACCTCAAGAAAAGATTTTGGTTTATGGTAAAGGAGATAATAAAGGTGAGACGGTGAAAATGCAACCCTTTAAACATTATTTAATTAGGTACATTTCTGTTCCAATGGTCTTCAAGTTCACCAAAGCATGCATTCTGATTCTATTTGGACCTACTATTTACATCTATAGATGCGGTTTTATTTATCCCCATCCCCACAGTTTTTCCACACTCAGTCTAAACACACATCCTCCTAGGATGCATCCTCCATCCTAGTATGGAGGATGTTACAGAGAAGGATTTTGGTGTTTTAAATTATGGGTTCTGAAGCACCACAGATGCACCTCAAACGGAAGTTTTCAGGTAAGAGTTCTATGAGAGGAAAGTCTTATACTGTCAATGAATACTTAAAAAATAACCTATTTTGGGGGGTTGTCTTCCTCAATTCAAGCTGTAAACTTAGTTACAAGTATTGGAGGCCTCCTTTTGAAAAGATACCTAGGATTTTCCCCATAGTTTTGTTCTAATGGATGAGGAAGAGACAAGAAGTTGCTACAAAGAAAATACCCATCAAGTGCTGATTAGTCTTATCCTCATAACAAACAAGCCAGACAAAACTTGGCTTACACAAACAGCTCCACCACAAGAAAATCAGCATGGACGAGCAAGAAAAACTACTAAAAAGACAGATTAAAATTTTAAAACTTAGCAGATAATTAAGCAAACAACAAAAGGGAAAAAACCCCAAATCCCAATTTTTTTTTAAAGGAACTGACAATGGTGTTTCTACCAGCTCTTGAACGGATATGTAAGATCTCCATCTATTTTCAAGCAAAACTTTGAGTGCTGTTTCCAAAATAATCGACATTTCATGCAAACCTCATCACATGAAAACCAATTATTCACGATTTGGACCAGACTAGTCTTTTGCCTTGCACTACCAGAAAGGCAGCTCCACAATCCAGACTCTTGTAAACACATGCACAGGAAAGCCCACCTTTACAAATGGCTTTGCAACACAGACCAGGCTTATCCTTTAATAAAATAGGCACATGGTACATTTCTTATATTGGCTAATTTTATAAACTGTACTGAAGTTAGGAATATTTGTTATTATAATCTGTCATCGTGATAAATGCTGATCTGAAGAGGCTTGGGCAGTCTTAGAGAGCAGAATGAGCATAGTAATTATGGAGTACAAAATGCTGCTTTCAGGCTTTGTAAAGTTACATGAACGTAATTTTTTCTCACTGGAAACGGGTTAACAGTTCTAATCGTAAACTCTTAGGCAGTTATTTTAAGCTTTTTTGTTTAGAGCTGTCTGGGAAGGCAGTTGCTAGCAACAGAGAGACCAACATGCAGGAATCACAGCAGGCTCCAAAGCGAGAATGGCAAAGAGCAGGCCAAAAGCTTTTCCCTGCCCTCGCATTCACATACCCGACAGGACCACAACACATCCTTCACTCCAAATGCCTCTCCTGCCTCCAACACACCAGAATTGCACGGACACCCCAGAGACAGACCAAATCTCTCTGCACTCTAGCCCTGAGAAGAAAACACAACTGAATGCACTGAGCTGCAACAGGAAAGACTGCTACAGGTTCAGTTGTTCCCATCTCAACCTCTTCAGCATGCCAGCACAAAACCAGGCTTGCACAAACGTCCAGTGTACAGAACAACAAAGTCTGAGCGTTTTACAGATTCCTTTGAGGCTTTGCAAGAGGTAATGGGCTACAAATAAGGGAAGAGAATGGTGAAAGTTCATAGAGACAGTGATACTTTCCATTCCCAAAGGTTTCTTCATGAGAAATATAAATGTACTCAATACCTCAGCCTGAGCCCTTGGCAGAGACATTCTTAAGACTGTCAAGCAGGCATCATCCCTCACCCAAGTCTGGCTGGACAATAGCTGAGAGTAAATTTTTACGCTGAACCCCTGGGATCTGGGATCAGCTTCCAGCTCTGCTACAGACATGCATCTTAAGTAAGCCACTTCTAATTGTTTCATAAAATGAGACTAATACTTGAAACCAAATACGTTGATATTAATTATTTTGAGGTTATAAAAATTATATTATGTTTAACAACAGCCACTAACAGCCTAGATGGGGAGTCTTCCACAAAGAGCTTCAAAGTCTAATTTCAGACAAGATGCAATCAGGATAGTGATAACCAAAGAAGAGGGAGTAAGACAAAAAGTGAAGGAAAAAGAGCACACAGTAACGTAGTTGCTCTTTTGTCACATGCCTGCCTCGATCTCACTTGACCCAGAAACATCTTTGTTTATCAGCAGTTATCTCAGCTGAAGCAGTGTTGACCTTGGTTTGCCCACATCCACACACTTGCAGCAAACAGATGACAGTACTGACTGAGCGCAGTCAGTCTTTAACAGCGCTGACAAGGCTTTAGTTCAAATTTCTGAAGTTATGCCTTTTAAGAATTCCTGCAATCACTGTTGACTATAAAAGGGTCTCTTTACTGTGCTGGTCTGTTACAAGGTACAGTAAGCTCTCGGCCATGACAGGGGCTGTCAGGCATTACAACAATGCAGCTAAGCAAATGCACACTAGTACTGGAGCAAGAATACTGAAAGACATGGGCAAGCAGGATCATCACACACTGGAAAACAGCAAGGTTTTAAGAGTCCAGGGGCTAAAAGAGCACTCTGATTTCTTAACCTTTAATTAAAAAAATCAAAGTACGCTCCAGGTGTCTGTATTCAAAGTTTCCTGCCAGTTACCTGACAGACACCTGCCCAATCTCCTCCTTTTAGCCACAGGGATTTCAGTGGAGGAAGGAAAGAGCAGATGGTTGGCACCAATACTGGATCAAATACAAAGTGCTTCCATTTCTGTAGTGGCTTATTTGTATCCTTACAAGCATTATAAAGCACTTCCACTATTGGGCATAAGTGGCATCAGCCTCATATGGACTCACAGCAAAGTCAGAAATTTCTTAAAGATTCAGCTCAACAAGCCTACCTGAAACCAAACAAACCACTCATTCTGTACTTTATAACTAGAAAGAAGTCATTCAAGAACAGCGTGAAGAAAAGTGTTCTCTATTAAGAACCCTTATAAAGCTATTTTAAACTGAGCAAAAGACTCAGTTGTTAGTAAAACAAAGTTAAGGTCACAATGATTAAGTTCAATACTATGGGAAAAACTAAAGTTTATGCATTAATCCACCTGTAGATGGAATTCTGTGAGTGTTAAGCAGATCAGAAGTATCCTGCACTTGCAGAGTTTACTCTGCGAGTCCTGGAGTATAAATACATTTTAACTGAAGTCATAACATTTTGGTTCAATAACCCCACATTACAGTAATGTAATACATTACTAAGTATTACATCCAAATACTTTGAACAGCTGTATTTGTTAAAGATACAGACTATGTAATTGCTATTAACAGTAACAATAAGTCCTTGCAAATTGTGGGAAAAAAACCCCGGGATATAAATAATTGGAAGATCAGAAACTTACTAAAAAAGCTGGTAAGATCATCTGCACTAAACACATGACCATCTACAAAAAGGAATCACTAACCATGAAGGAAAAAATAAATTCCCCTACATGATAAAGTTCTCACTTTGGAATGAAGCCCTAATGAACTAATCATGTCTTCAGGTATATGGATTCCAATAACCTGATTGTCTCACACCAAAGAAATTCTGAGACTGATGCTCCTTTACAATCCATAAAGCATCTAGTCCTTTAGTTGTAGGCCAGTTTGGATGGTGCTCTGAGCAACCTGGTCTAGAGCATGGTGTCCCAGCCCTTGCCAAGGGGCTGGAATGAGATGATCTTTAAGGTCCCTTCCAAAACAAACCATTCTGATTTTGTAATAATGGATTCTAAAGGATTTTTTCACACCAGGTAGATAGCACTCTCTTATTTCAAGTAGGTTACTTCAAGCAGTCCAGCTTATGTTCCACAGAGTCTGATGACATTACTATTTTCAACAAATTTCCAAACAATAAGAATGAACACTCAATCTCTGATCAGCAGCCTGACATTTGTTACACAGTTCTTCCCCATTTGGAAAAGATCTATGAATCCACCAAGGCAGAAAAACATTCTACCAGTTATTATACCACAGACAAATTTCTCCTGAGGAAAGTAGTTGAAGGAACTTGTCCAGTAACAAACTTCATGTTATTGGAATACTCACTACTTAAGTAATATTTGGCAACAGTTAAAGCAATATATTAACACCAAGTCATTCAACTTGACAATATGTGTCACATGCAACATTCTCTATTTCGAACAGGTACACAAAGACAGACAAAGCAGCCTGTTTTGCACTAAAAAGCAAAAAGGTAGCCAAGATGAGGTTATTCTTCTGTATTTCCTTTAGCCCAGTTTTGTCTACAGACTCCATTTCCAAGATGTCTGGTAAAGCATCTTCATTTTGAACAGTTACACCAAATTCAGAAACTACTACAGAACACTACTTCTAAAGTATGTCATAGAACTCCCCCCACCCTGAGGTACATTTAAAGGCAATTTATATAAAAGTCACATAGATTTTTAGGCAATTTATATAAAAGTCAGAAAGTCTTCTAAAGCACATGAAATTTCACCTGTAGACATTAAAGGCTCTAACATTAAAATATACATGTCAGTGTCACAGTAGAGATCTCTGATACTCCACAGATGCAGTGTTCTATAATGCTTTTGCACTCTCCACAAGCTCTGCCTGGAACTGCAGCCTAAGGGGAAGGGCTCTTCCACTTGCATGATCTGTGTTGGTTGGGGTTTTAGACTTCCTTTTTTTTAAGAAAATGGCAACATTAGCCAGGTGTACTGCTCTTACTGTCCATGGCTTCATTTCCTGCGCTACAGTACAGAAACTGAGTTACAGCAATTTCTATTTTACATGGTTGCATGGTCTCATAATCACAGTATTACAGCACTAAAGAATGCATAAAGAGTATACTCCCTTTTCACTGACGACAGCTAAGTCTTCAATATTATTCCCTTTTTATTGAAAACAGCTAAATCTGGGAGAGGGAAATTTTAAAATTACTTGCCTGAAGAGGTCTATGACAGAGAAGATAACCTAACTCAGTCTTAGGTTAGTGCCTACCCTTTCAATCATATTTAGTCTCTTACTCAGTTTGAAATCCCATCCCAAGGTTGGCTAAAGTGCACATGAAACCTCTCCAAAACATTTCTTCCTATTTCAGCCTGCCCACGAGACTGTATGCCATGCATAATAATAAACTCAAGCATACAGCAGTCAATGCAGGTTTATTGTGGATCTAAAAATATCATGCTAGCTTTTACTAGAGTTGTCATCTGTAAGACTTATGTGCACATACACTAGCCTTACTGTCGTGGTGTCCAGGGAACACAGAACAATTCAGCATACTAGGCAGACCTATTCACGTGTAATCATGACATTGTTACTAATTTTGCCTAGGAATTAGATAACAATGCTGAAGAATCTCTCCCAATTCCTTCCCTGCATGCAATTACAAAATCATATGAAGAAAGAAGGGAAGGTATTTATTTATACCTATTAGTTGATTAACATCAATACAAGCTTTCATCTGTTTACATCACTTATGAGCACCACAAGCATAAAAGCACAATTTGGAATCAGAGAACTAAAAAAGGGGGCTCTAAAATCCTGTAAGAGTGCTTTTAGCAACTACCATGACATGTAGATTCCTCCCATCTTTGCAACCACCTTCCCAATTACCTCTCCAAGGGAAAAGCATTTTTGTTCTTTTCACACAACTGCAACATCTGAGATGCCACAAATAAGAAAGAGCCCTCATGCCCACAAGGAACAGATGCATTGGAACTGCATGCGTACAGAGCTCACTTGTGTAGGGACAAGCTCCCACATCTTGCACTCATTGAACCCTCTGACTGAATGTTCTGTTTCACCTGGACAAGCTAAGAGCAACCTGGACTGATTTTTAGCAGGAGGACAGCACACATCACAGCAGCTGCACTACAGGAACAAGGGTTCTTTCAGCAGACTGTGCAAATGGCTCTGCCACTGCTCCCACTGCCCCTTCTGAGGGCCCCAGAAGTCAGGGAGCACCATGGTCCTTGGCTACTGTTTTGACCTGCAGCAGCAAATGTCAGATTTCCATCATTGAAGGGGTGAGAGGGGGAAGGGAGGGTCAGAACCATCACACATGTGGTTGTGAAATATAGCCAGGTTTCACAGGAAAAAAAAAGAAAATAAAGTCCAGAGTTTTTTAAATGCAAACAGTACGGATGATATTGGCAGTGTCATTTTTCCCTTTACATAAAAAGACATTTACTTATCACAGCTATTTACAGGGGGGAAAAACAAACAAAAAACAGCAACAGAACCAAGCCTTGAGAGCTATGCATGAGGAATGCTGTCACTGTATTACTTAAAAAGAAAGGACAAGTACCAGTTTGCACATAACTGATGACATTCACCTACGAGGTTAAATCGTTAAGTCACTGCTCTTCTTAAGTCTTGCATCACTTGTATTTGTGGTTTTGTTCTCTCTGTCTTACTGAAAATCTTGAACATTGCACAAGTTTCCTTGCAGACAAAACCTGACAAATCAGAGTCACAAAAGCACTGTGAGAGCCACAAAAATGAACAAAAAAGCAGAAGTAAATTCACACTCATTGCTATCTGCACATCAGACCATCAAGAAGAAAAGTTTAGATAAAAAGAATAGTTTTTACACATATATAGTTCCTGCAGGTAGCAGGCTAAGTCTGTATTACTGCAGATGTTTCTAAACTCAGTGGCTCTGCTTAAGCAAGGTTTCCACACTCTTCAGCCGTCTTCAGCTCACCTTCTGCAAGACTCGTGACTCTGCTGCTGGCATAAAGCTCCACAGTAGCATCAATGCAGAGACAGGGATTCCCCTGAACAGCACTTTCAGAGGCACAGGGTGAAGAATTCACGCTTTCAATTTCAGACTGAGGTCAAGTACGATGGTTGGTTTCCATTCATGGAAATTTCAATTCACGTGTTGGAACACGCAAGAAGCTTACAAGTGAGAAAATGGTGAGATGACAAAACAACCAGCAGAAAGAAGACAATCTCCTCAAACCACAAGTGTATCGGTCCTTCCACATGCCTTTCCTCTTGCTCCTACATTTCCAGTAGATTATGTCCATTTTCTAGAATATTATGCCTTCCAGTTAAACATACTTAGTTCCACAAAGACATCATGGCAGTTCAAAATGTTCCAAAAGACATGAACCACCCATCCAATTAAGCCACAATAGTAACTCTTAGTGTGTCATCCCTTTTATTTTAAAGGTAGCTTTTTATAACTGGCAATTTCTTTAACGTAATTTTTTTACTTATACCTTACCTGGTAATAATGAGATAGATTTGGACATATAAAAAGCTACATGCAATAAAAGGAAGTTGTTTATAATTTTTTTATAGTTCTCAGCTCCCCTCCTTGAAGACATAAAAGGTTTTCTAAAAGATATTGCTTGTTAATGTATATATTTTTTAATTTTATGCACAGATATTTGCATGGTAAAGAGGAATTAGTGCTTTTTTCTTATATATGGAGAGAATGTTGTATGCCAATTTTCTCAATATTATTGGGAAAACTGCTTATAGTTTCAAATATTGCAAATTACTAAAAATAATTTGAAAAAATTCATACACGAAGGTCCCCTTAGCATTCAGTAGACAATGGATTTAAAAGTTCAGGTTTTTAAAAGCAGTGGCTGGAAGAACTCCACCTGTCAGTTCCTCAGCTCCCAGTATCATTTTACTAGCTCTCTAGTCAACTTCTCAAATAAGTATATCTGCAGTTCCAATGTTAAAAAGGGAAATTGCTTTCCACATCCCAATATTTTTAGCTTTTTATGCCTCGAGTAGGTAAAATGACATTTGTGGTGGTCTTTGAAAAAATGGTTTAAAATAAAGTCCATTGCAATAAATATACTTTGCTTGCCTAGCTGCATCAGTAAAAATATCCTCAGCTGAACATGGACACATTTTTTTCCTGTTCCTTGTGTAGAACTAATTCTTAAGTAACAAAATCCAAGCCCTGTGTGTTTCTTGCTAAGAATCTGTGTACTTACAACAGTCTCTACAACTGAGAGTGACTTAGCTGTTAAACTAAACTGGCCTAGGAATATTTTCCACCATTATTATGGGAAGGAATGAGGGGAGATCTATACTTGTAAATGGTTAACACTCTTCCCTCTCCCTCCAAGTAAATAGCACACACAGACACACAAAAGGCAAGGAACAATTAACCTTCCAACTCCAGAATTTTGGCTTCAATTCCCCAAAGTAACTTCAGGCACGGAATCGACATGTGGAAGGAATAATCCACGGGGACCAGCTTTGCTGAGGCTTGTGGAAAACTGGCCTGAGCAGCACAGCAAGCTCTTGCCAGAGCTCTGCTGCCGCACAGACCTCAGCGAACGTGCACCACAAAAGCAGCACCGTGTCCTTCCCAGGCACTCTGGAAAACTTCAGAGTTTAAAAGCAATCACTGACCACCTCTTCCCTCCCACATTAAAGTTTAACACCCCCCCGCTTTTTTTTTCCTCCAAGAAAAAAATACAGATATACAATTACAAATGTATGCACTACCCTAAAGTCATGTTTTACTCTTTAAGGCATGCAACTTCATCACACAGTCCCAAGGTCTCCTCTGGATTACTGGCACCATGTCTGTCAGGAGATGCCATCAATTTATTTTAAGACACACAGGTTGATGTTTAAATCTATCAATTTGCCTTCAGTTTGAAGCTGCTGTTTTAAACCAGAATCCCACCAGTAACAACTCCCTCTTCATTAAATATTTAAAATTTGAAAAATAAGTGATGGACAGGACTTCATTAAAGTATTTATTAAAGAACTCCCTCATTCATGAATAATAATAAAAAAAATAAACCTGGGATGAACTTTTACCAGATCCACTATTTTACAACCGTAATTCCTTCCTGAAACAGCAACTGTTGTTAAGTGCTGTCTGCACATAATTTTATCTCAGTGCTTTGCTCTATTATTATAAAATATTTTAGGATGTGCATCTGTAATTACTAAATATGCTCCAAATCTGAAATTTGCTTTAGTATCTTATTCTTCTGCATTTTGGAGGTAGCAAAACACTGGGTTCCCCTGACAGGAGTGCTATGCTCCCCTGCTCTCTCCAAGCACTCTGAGTACCTCTGGCACACAGACCTCTGTTACCCAGGCCCACCTACACTGCTGTAAAAGAACTGCTCCCAGACACTTCTGTAGGCATCTGGGCACCAACACATTTTAATGTACATTGCTGTTGTAGCTCATGGCTGGTGTCTCCCTAGCTCATCTAGTTTTTCCAACTCCCTGAGATGCTTATCTCATTCCCACTAGGAAGGAGTACTGTTCTCCAATTGCTGCTAGAAGAAGCTGGTATAAGCACAAATTTCCATTTATAGATCTCTATTAAAAGGCTTCCTCTCTTGCTCAGGCAAACACTGGGCTCAGTATGATTACAATCCATCTGTGCATATATCTGTTAGAAAAGTTATTTCCTCTTACAGAGGGTGGTATTTATTTAGCTGCTCCAGTACAGCTGTTCCAAAGCCACTTGGAGTCTAAAAGCGTGCTTTTCTGATGTTGCATATCCCAATGAAACCCCTCAGCTGCTGAGCAAGAGCCCGAGCGATAGCCTGAAGAAACATTATCTCTCAAAGGGTTTGTGTCCACCCCGCAGCTGAGCTTACCGTCCCTGCGAGTCACCAGGCACAGGCTGCCGTCCCGGAGAGGATGCTGGCAGCTGCCCTGCCCTCCCCTCGCAGGCAGCCCGGCATGCCTCGACCTGCGGCTGCCGGGACACCCCGGTCCCACCTCCATCAAGTGAGGCCCCCCAGGGCCAGCCGGGCACTGAACATCGCTGCAAAAGCTGTAGGTGTTCGCAGCACAAGCACAGAGTCCCGCACAGAAAGGCATTCCAGAATAGTCATTTCATTTAGGTCTTGAATGAGGATTTTGCAAAAAATATATATTTTTTTAATATACAGGCTCCTCTGTTGTTTATACTACTTATTTGGCTTTTCTACAAGCTATGAATATACACAGCTTCACTTTCAACTTCTACATTGGAAGGAAAGTAAAGTCCCAAAATGATTAGTTATATAACATTATAACAAAGCCACAATTTATTAAAATAAGCTGAAAAGTAGCACTGATAGGACTGAGGGAAAAAAAAGAACTGTTTGAAACTAATGTCCAATACACACTTCAGAAAAAAAACCAACTCAAAAATAAATTAACATTCCTGCCTCAAGGCAGATTTTTCCAGCAATTGTATTTAATAATAGTAAGGGGACTGGGACTGTTGCTGAATAGATAAGCTGACATCATTTCAGACACATGAGTTTTCCAGATCTTCCTTTCCATATTAAAAAAATTAAATAAATAAAGATAAATTAAAAAAAAAAAAACCAAAACCACAACCCTAACAAACACAAAAACCCACCACCACTTCTACTTAAAACAAAAATATGGTGAAGGAGACACCTTTCAAGCAAAATGGTCTCAGTGAGCCCAGTCAGCTTGCCAAGTGTTAACACGTGGTTTATTTTATTTCTTCGTCTGCTGGGTTTCTTTTAAATTTTGCTTGTGTAACACACAAGAGTCAAATCAGTGGTTCTTTCCTTTCAAAGTGATTGGTAACTCATCTCTTTCACAATTCAGCATTTGAAAGAAATCTTGCAATGCTGGTGTGAGACTACAAGTTAATTGTGCGAATGAATAGAGGGATATGGAATATTTAAGTTACAAACACAATTCTAACTTTTCAGTAAGATAACTGCAAGTATCATCAAGCAAAATGTTTTGAAGTTACTTATTTCCAGCAACTAAGTTGTTTTCAACTAAACTGACAATGCAGTTGAGAATTTCTGACGGTGTCAGAATACTGAATATTGAAAGCCAAAACAAGAACAACCTTTTTCCATTACAAACTCACTATTTACTCCATGCAACCTTGCACCAGCTCTCCAAAGCAGGACTGTAAGTACTAGCTACAAGGAGAACACTACAAGAAAGCCTTCCTGTTTTTACTTTCTTATGCACAGTGGGTAACAGTTTTGTGTAAATCAGTCACAATCACAAACCCTATAATAGGAAGAGCAAAGTGTTCACTTTGCAGTTGTTACTGTCAGTTTTTGATTCTGTCTGCTGGGTCTCCCTAGTCACATAGAGCAAAAGCAGTATCAGTTTCACACAGCTGTGTTTTTGAACATAAATACAACTCTCAGCTGCTTATTTCTTTACAATCCAATATTACCTGTGTGCAAGACTGCCCTGTCTTTCCTACACTGTAGCCTTTTGTGTCCAGGACCAATTCTGAATCCAACCCATAGCAGTTCCAAGTGAAGGTTTAATATTATAAAGGGTTACAAACAAGCAATCTATCACCAAATATTTTCCCCCCTTTTTCAAGCAAGAAAACCTCGCACTCTTCAAATCTGTTGTAGGATGCATTAAGCCATTTTGTCTTGACAGACTAGTATTAGATTTTCATTAAAATATATCAACAATATGCAAAAATGTTCATGGGGAAAGCAAAGGGTTAAAACCTCCATGATAGTTGCTGCAAAGAAATCGTAGCAAGTAACTTTACAAAATATTCACCAAGTCTCCTGCATTCAAAGTCATTATGCTTTTCCCCTCCAGACAGGGTCAGTATGTCCTGCCAATTCATGAGCTCCCAAAAATAAACCAGTTGAGTAACTAAAGATGTCAATAGATTTTCACATTGCCTCCATGCATCCAAACTGTATGGCTTAGATGGTTACTTGTAAACAGCCAGGCATCCTACACTTAACCTAGAGCACTTTCCCAAGCAAATTCTGTCACTTAGAATTACTCTGTTAGAGCTGTCACTGAACAGAGCATATTTTTCCACCTCCAAACTGTACTTCTGTCATAAATCAAGTCACTCAAAAAGAACTGTCTTTTTAAAATGCTTTATAGCATATAGCAAAATTGAGTAGTTCTATTCATCTTCACAATAAAAAACCCACAACAGAGCAGCCGAGAGATGTAAAAAATGCCCTGAACGCATGCTACAAGTGAGAATGTTGATCCACCACTTTCTTTTCTTCCATCTTTGACCTTTTCAGTGACACTATCAAAGTTACCCAACTGAGAAATAGGAAAGCATGAAATAACTCTGCGTAAGAGGCAGACTGAAATCACCTAAGTGCACAGAACTGGGGAGGTAAATTTTGTTCACTGGCATGATTGAAAGCCAAGTAAGTAACCTGGCTAGGGAAACTACACAATCTGCTCCACACAGAAACTGGAGCACTCATTTCTATGCACGCATTTGCAGAATGCAATCCAGAAGCCTCCATTCCACATCTTAGATTTCTAGAACAAACATGATAGGATTAAGCAGAGAACCAAAATTCAGGCTTTTAATCACAATGTCCAGGAAAAAGCCAGTCACGAGGGCCCATAGTGGATGCATACAGGCAAACATGTATCTGAAATTCAATGAAAAACTGCTATTTCACCCAAGGATTAAGTGCCTTTATCTGATGGAGGTCCACAGAGGGTGCCAAAAACCATTTCTGAACAGCAATGTCAGGTCCTTCTCAAGGAGGTGTGAGAGGGTCTGGGCTTCTCTACAAAGCCTGCTGACAAAACACTCACCCAGCCATAGAGATGAAAGTTCAGACTCACATACCACACCTTCCCCTATCAAGAGGGCCCATCAATCAACTCCTCTGTGTGGGGCAGAGTCTCCATTTCTACTCACACGATGCTACTAAATGTAAGGTTGGAGTATCGTTTTGTAGCTTCTCGGTTGAAGATGATTACCTCACCTTTAAACGAGGATGATAACGCGGCACAAACGATGTAAAGTACTTGTCAGCAGTGAGCTTGCAAGAAAGGGAGAGGAGCAGAAACATTTTGTTGTATGTGCTATGGCACCAGAAAACAAATGCTTCCTGAATTGCATTTTGTTGTCTTCTTTTTCAGGTCTGCCTGCCTTTAGTCCTGCTGATCCTACAGCTGTCTAACAGCTTGTAGATTCAAGTGTAGAGTCACGTATTAGATACTGGAAGTTCCATGACTGGAACACCTAATGCTCTTCTGCATGAGGGCAAAGAGCGTGACTTGTTCTAAGCTCAGGGTACCTGTTCCTTATTGCTGCCCATTTTAGTTTCTGTATAAGCAGCTTGTTGTGTCTAAGTATGAATAAAAGGCTCAGTGAAATCATAAATCATCACTTCCCTTTAAGGGTGGGACGCCACAGAAAGAACAATAAAAGCACTTCAGGCTACTAAAGAGATTAAGAACAAGATTTTACTTAAGATTTCAAAAGGCTACATTGCCTTCTTGGGAAGAGTATGGATGTGACTTCTTAAATATTTTAACCCTATTAATATGTTAGAAAGCTCCTCTTAGCTTCAATTTCCAGGCTATATTCCTGAAACAATCTCCATAAGGACTGCTGGTACAGGCCCTATCACAGCATTGCAACCTCCACTAGTAAAAGAGATCCTCAAATCCGCTTTTGACAAAAGGGACACCTTTTGTAGGAGATCCCTTAATAATAGACCCCTTAGTTTTCCAAGGGGTCTGAGTGTATCCTGCACCTTTGTAGCATATTATTCAAACTAAAATGGTAAAAACCTACAGTAAAACCATATTGCCTCAGAAAATGCAAGTAAAACTGTAGACTTACCTATGCAGCCTGAGACCAGGTGCAGTCTTTTTTTACTAATGTGAAGATGTCCTGGTTCCAGCCAGGTCAGGGTTAATTTTTGTAGTAGCCATGAGGGGCATGACTAGGTAATGGAGGTTACTCTACACCATCTCATGTCATTGCTGGGATGGAGGAAGGGGACTCCCTTCCAGGGAAAGGGGGCTCCTTCCTGTGAGAAAATGTTAGAGAGAGAGCCATCTGGAGCCACTGGCTACTTTGATTTTTGCCTTTTGTGCCTCCAATTCTCCTCTTCCACACTTAATAAAGTGGGAGAGGAGGGGGAAAAAAGTAAGAAACCAGAGTGGGGTTTGGAGAGTGGAGGCACTGAATTGTGGAGTACCATTCCTAAACCTTGACAGAAGAGCAGACGCAAAACATCTTATGCAGGTCTGAATTATACTCAAATTCCCTCTTCAGCAGATCTCAAACTCAAGAGAATATACAAAAGTGGATTTTTTGTTTCATAACAAACTATCTTTCTGTATTTGACACCAAAGGGTTGCTGCAAACATTAGCGCCATCTCTGCTCTTCAGCTGAGTAACATGTGAACCAGTTTAAACACTGAGTTTTCTTGTTTGCTTTTTGTCATGTGGTCCTTGGAGTGTGCTATTATGGTAGCACACAGGCTGAAGTAAGCATTGAAAATTTGAGCTCAAAATTCCAAATATAGTTTAAATACCAGTATCTCTCATGAAGGAAGCATTAAAAACTTCTAAATCTAAGTATCTTCCTATATTGGCACTCGTTTATTTTGTGTGAGCATGAGACTATTTGTTGGTTTGTGGGCTGCCTTTTAAAAACAAGAAGTTTTGCTCTTTCATCTAAATGTCATTCTTCCACAAACAGCAACAGTAACTTGCTAATACTATAACAATAGAGTATTGCTGTTGCCGATTGGAACAGATTATTGGTTTATCACCACTGGGGAAAAAGAAATACTTCTGTTAAGAAAAAAGTAAAAGCCATTTCAACACCGCTTTGGTCAGCACAGAAGCAGCAGCATCTTGCCAACATGGATGTTTTAACATCAACTCCAAGTATCAAATACACTGTCCCTTTAACTAAATATCCCTGTATATGTGGTCAAGCAATTGCTGGTGTTGACAAGTGTTTGGGCCACTGCCCTTGGTCTCATACTTGCCTAATGACACCTCTGACAGAGGTGCCAAGCAGAGAAATCCATAAAGTCACTAAATCAGTAGTGCAGGCTGGAGGCCAGTGAAGGGTCTCTAGCTTTGCTCTATTGCCTCTGTGTTAGAAATGCATTTCCTTTATGATCAGTCCACCCAAGCTTCATCTGTCTCCTGTGCTTAACTGTTCAGCAAACATATCTTTATGCCACTTTCAGACTAACAAACAAAGAGCTGCATCGTGGCATACATGTGTGCACAGGCAGGCTAGTTCATTTTAAAATGCCAGGAGAGATTAAGGCAAATCCTGAATCCTTAACCTGAATAAGGAAACTGAATTTTCCAGTGTGTAATTTATATCAGTAGCTACTACCATAATTATTATTGAGCTCCTCCAATTGCAGAGAAAAACTTTACAAATCAAGGCTTCAAATTTGCATTTCTTTTGCTAACAAAGCTCTCCGTATTTTAATTTCCTCTCTAAAGGTAAGGTAACTAGGTTTATTTATACTGCAAATAAAAAAAGCCCAGATAGCTTTGTTCATCTTTTAAATACAGAAGTATCCTCACTGACTTCAATAAAGCTTCTTGCAGGGCAGCACTGACTGTTAACAAGTGCAAACCCCAAGAAAATATCAGGTATATCACACTTCTCAGGTTTTTAATTCCACAATTCTTCAAATGTTTATTCTTTACATCTCAAATTAAAAATTAAAATAATTTGTTTATAAGGAGCCTTACATTCTTTTTGTATCTTCTTGGGCAATAAAAGGTCTTTTTATTACAGATCAAATTTTTCTACAGAAACATTTACAGCACATTTTCTGTAGAAAGAGAGCTGCAATAGCAAAATAAGTCAGCTAGTACCATACCTGAAATATTTCACTCTTGCCAAAGAAAAGGGACTAAACCAAGGAGGAGTCCCATACTTCAAAAAGAAAGCAATGTCTTAAATATCCTTTTGACTCTTAAATGTATTCAGAAAATCACGATAACAAAAGACCACTTCAGTGCTGAAATTAAATCAGAAGAAAGGGAGGCCGGTAATCAAATGCAACATTTTGCACAGTTCTTTACTTACAATCACAGCTTTTATGTGCAAAGGCTTTCTAGTTATTCAAGGAGGACAGCTTAAGCCCCTAATAACCAGAATGCCTAATGACACAGTAATGCTTGACTAGTATGACAAAAGCCTAACTTTTGTTTTTAATACATTCCTTTTCTTCTCCAGATCCATCTCAACATCCCTTAAAACATGTTCATTTAAACAAATATTGCTTGGAAAGACTACATTATTTACTCATATATACTTGTATTTTCTTAAAATTTGAAAATACAATAGCTTTCCAATAAAAAATTCAAATAAATTTGTATTATTAATTTAATATTGTAGATACTATAATTGTCCCCAATAAATAGCATGTCTCATGCAGGATAACACGTAGAGTTTGTGACAAAAGATTCAAAGACAATAATTTAACTCAGAATTTTTGAAGTCATGAAATCAAACTAAATCATAGGGGCAGTCAGATTTCCCTGCCAATTCCACATATGCAAGTATTTGGGATCCTAAGTTGTCATCATTGGAATCTCCTAAAGCAGTCAGAATGTCTTACAGCTGTGGCTCTCTCTCCTCTCACCAGGAATTTGGCAGTGCTGGGATTTTGTTCTCAAATGGTATAAAATCAAATTTAAGTAGGAAAATACTTTGCTAAATTCTTCTCCACCCAAGTGTAGTAATTTCCCACAAACACAGCAAACTCTCCTTTCAGGAAGTGCATGAAAGGATACATTATGTTGGGAGAAATAGAAGCCTGAAATCAAAACAGTTTAAACTCCCAAGAGTATTGTTAAGGATATTATAAAACTGTAAACAATAATGCAATTCATGACAAAATACCAGGTGACATATGCAGGAGTTGAAAAGGAAATGCTCAAGGAATCCCAGGTGTACACAGGCATAGCAGATAAGGCCGCACCTAAGCATACGTGATTAAGTCAAGTTTGAAATCATGCAACAGCCTCATGTAACTTGAGATCCACACAAAAATGCACTTTTACCTATGAACTACACCATTACAAGGCTACTTGGAGATTATTCAGACTTCTGGGACTAGTTTCAACTTTGGACCTCATTACGATGCACAACGCAGACAAGGTGACAAGCATTTCAGCAGGCTGACTGCCCCACAACATGTACCTCCAGAGAACAACAGGTTCTGGTTTATCCATGCTGAAAGGAAGCAGCCACTCTGATAGCTGGAAACCCACCATACAACTCTGTACCACACACAAGCTGCAAAATCAAATCAAATCAGTATTTCAAAAAGTCCTATCGGTTACAATCCCTTCAAAAAAGAAAAGAAAAAAATAGACAAGAACAAAACTTGCAGTTATAAATCATGCATATTTTGGTCACCATTACTCTAGAAATAACAAAAGCAATATTATCAAAGAAAACAAATTAAGATAAACCCCAAAATACAGCATTATATTCAAGGTTAAAATAATAGTACAAACAGTCAAATGAAAAACTTCAACATGGTTTAAAACAAAAAACAAAACAAGTAAACAAAACCTCCCAAACTACTCTAGCATAACGAGGAAAAGAAACATTTGTTCTCAGGGGAACTGAATTATAAAATGAGATGCCTAAGGATATATAACAAATAGTGTGTGTACATATAAACATACACAAACATTTAACTTGTCTTCCTAAAATAAATGACAAGAGGATATACCAATATATATCATTGTACTGTAATCTCGCCTGTGATGGGGAAAGCCAAGCAACTGAGAAACAATGTCAGAAGATAATAGGCAGCAAAGAAAAAAGCAAAGCATAAACACTGATTTGATTCCTCTTCCCGTCTCTTTACATCCCAACTCTGAACATGTAATGTATCAGTAGCATATTTAGTAAAAAAGATATCAGAACTATTTCTCAGTTCACTACTTCAGGTACTAATAGCACTTAACTTGTTTCAATCCTTACTAATGCTGAAGTCAAACTATATAGAATTTACACATTAATTTTCATTAATTAAGGGTAAAAAGAAAAGCATTATTCCATGCTTTGCTGTAAGCTTCTCAAAATGTCTTTAAGAACAAACAAAAAAATTAACACATACTGAACACTTTGCCACTCCCTCCCAATCTAGCTTTTCCCAGTTTTCAACTTCTTGATTAACACCAGCCATCAATTCAACAAGGGGCATTCATGTAATTTACTTGTACATAAAAAGAACATTAATTTTGGGGTATGTACATTTCAAAGAATATCTGTACATCATATTATATACATGTATGATTAATGTATTATATTAATTTAAGCCTTGCTATCTGGTGGCTGTCACTTCCACAAAACACAATAAAAAGCATCAAGAGAGCCTGAAAAGCAAAGAATTAATTACCAAGATTATCTCTGCATCCACATTCAAGTGGCTGCTCCTAAGTACCTGGACATTGACTGCATTCAAAATGTATATATTCACACTTCTCCCCGGTGTGCAGAGTAGAGCTTTCCCTCATAACTTTTTCAGTCACTGGAGTCGATCAGCAGAGCACTAAGGGCTACAGCTGGAGACCATTCAGAATCAGAAGTTGTGCAAAGCGTTGAGAAGCGCCCATTGAGCAGCCTCCTGCTGCAGACACATGCCATTTGTGCACTGCGAGCTGCTGCAGCTGCCAAGGAGCTTCCACACGGAATGCAAGTGGCTGCTATGCAGCTACAAAAACTTAAACTATTACTTGACCAAGCACCTCTTTCAGGGGCCTCTGTAACACATAACGAGGACTTCTTAGTTTGAAGGCTCAAATCACACCAGGGGGAACGTGTGGTTCAAAGTACAAGGAACTCCTGTCTGACATAAAGCCCTCTGCCACACTTGCAATTATTAGGGAAGGTCCTCAGGATATCTCCTTGAATTAGCAGTTCATCCCTCCTATTTACAAATTGCTCAGTGACAAGTCTTCCCTTTGGATGTGACTCATGAGTCTCGGTTTGCCCGTGCCAGAACCTGCAGCTTTTTGGGCATGTATTGCAAAACCTCACCACCAGAGCTCCTGCCTCCCTCACCTCCCCATTTCACACCATGAATACTCAAAGAAAAGTGGTTTATTTCTTACTTCATGTCTCTTAGAATGTAACTAATTGCACTGGAGACAACATTCATATTTACTACGTTTCATTTAAGCATAAACTGTAATTTACTGCAACCAGTACTAAGATTTTATGCAATGCTCCAGACAAAAACAAAAAAATCAGGGTTTTGGTATTTTGGATGTTTTCTTTTTTATTATGGGGGGAGTGTTTAGAAAAAGGGAAACAGCAAAAAAACACCAGCTCTTACCAATATTCTCGTTTCATAATTTGATCAATAGGTTAAAAAAAGTATTTGCTAAATGTTTACCTAAGCTCAACAGAAAACTACGTAAGTTTCTTGAGTAGAAATCCTTCAAGAACTGCTAAGCATATAGGAAATATAAACACCTTGCAAACAGGGCCACAGGCTAGACAGCTTTGCACTCCGATTTATGGCAGTCCCTCTTGTCTCCTTACATGCCTGGACACACCTCCACACACACACCACCAAGGTGGCCATTTCCAAAGAAAGGCTGCATGTCCTCAAGTCAGGGGCAACTTAAGGGCTTGATTAGCAGCTTGACAGAAGAGTAGCGTGAAAGGGATGACAGGCTTGAAAATATCTCCTGTGGTTCTGCAGCCGGCACCGACACGTGACCATAAGAGCGAAAATGCAAAAATGTAAACTAACATTTGGAGCATTTATGCAGGCTTTTGAAAAGCTTGCATTGTGCTACAGCCCTCATAATTTCATATCACCACTACTCGCAGGCACCTGGATGGGTTAAAGGCTAGCACAGCTACACCTTTGTTTTGCTAACATGCACATAAATGTATATGGATCTATGACTAATTCCACCGAGAACCACAGGAAAACTCAAGGACGTGCAAGTTACCTACTCCTTTGTATACAAGTCCAAAGAATCCTGGCCAAAAGCTCTCTCCTACCACACAGGTTGTGAAAACCAGGAGACTTAGCATAAGGAATGACTATATTGTATCACTACCACAAATGATTCAGGAAAACTTTAAGAACTACTCCAGAGGTAATTTTGACATTAAAACATCCAGTATAACATAGATTGACAAGCCAGTCAAGACATCAAGTACAATTTCAAGAAAAACCTACAAGTAGAACATCACAGTAATGCATGGATTAATATATATTTGTTTCATATGTTTTATTAAAAAAGCTCCAATAAACTTACAGAAGGATCACTAAGACAGCTTGTCAAATGACAAAAAAACCCAAACAAAACACAAAAACACTGTCAGCAGATCCCTCCATTCTTTGTTAACAAAGCCACATACATTTTATATGAAGCATTTTCTTGACAACCTGAGGAAACTACCAATAATATGATCTGTGTCTTCAGCTAAAGCATGTTTTAGTTGAGCACCAAGAAATTTTAAAGCAGCTTTCCATTTTTATAGTACTTTTCATTGCAGTGCTCAAAATACTTTACAAGCCTTTGTGGCATTTATTAAGACATCAGCTATAATAGCTGAAGATAACACTTCTAGAAAATTGTCTCTAATGTTAGAAAGGCCAGTTTCTGAGCACCAGATCTGAAATCTTCCAGATCTGATATGTCATGAATTCCAAGTACTCTCAAGACTAAGCTGATAAAAATAACAGGTTACTGAAAACAGGTTACCTCATTTCTGAAAAACAAATCTTAGGGACCTTATATTGTACCCCCAAGAACTCTGGCATAGTTATCATGTTCTTTAAAGCCTTAGTTAAAAGCCTTGCTAATACAGCGTCAGTGGCACATTTTCTCAGTGCCTCATACTATCCCTTAGCCAACACTGCCTGCAAGATCACTGAACCAGATGCAACTTTTGAGTTCGTTGAAAAAGCATGCTCAGAGCATATCTCTGGTCTGGTAGTTCTTTCACGTTCTAAGTTTTTGTGGCCTGATACAGAAACTCTCCCTAAAGGTCTTCTCTCCATTTCCAAGCAAACTAGCTGAACTGCAGTTGCTTATTTTAAGATTTTGTCTTTTGCCCACACAACCAAACAAAAAATTAGACCAGAGCAAGAATTAAGCTAAACGTGCAGGATTGTAACAAACCTGCTTGGATTTCACCTCCTATATAATCACTTTAGAAACACGAACCCGCAGATTCAATGAGCTTTCAACTTCTATCTGCTGTGATTTCAGAAACTACTAGTGGCGTTTCTGCTGAGTATTCCAGATCTGTGATTTCTACGATCAGCCTCACTCCACTTCTGCTACCTTCCTCTTCCAATTCTACGAAGAAGTCAGTCTAAGAGGAACGTGGCAGTTCAATGCAGAACACATTCTCTTTTTAGCATTTGCAGCGCAAAACTAGGTTTTATTCGGTACAGAAATCTTGCACAATAGCCTGTGTATACGTATTCGTTCCAACAATGCTGTCCTATGCAATCACTCAGTAATTACACACAGTCATAAAGCTGCTGCTGTTGCTGCTTGGAACTGCAGTCTCGCCCTCTAAACAACCTAATAGTCTCTGCATTAGGACATTTCTTTTTCTCTCTTCCCCTCCCTTAACTGCATGCTCCAGTACAGATGGCCTTTACACTAAGCTCAAAACACGTAGTGGGAATTAAATCGTTATTATTAAAAAATCAGATGTTTTTAATAGAATGAAAAGTAAATCTCTGTTGAGCAAATAGAATATTTCGCTAATTCTGCCAGCTGCAACCACACAAGACTTTACGAACCAAAAATCAATCCTGCTTACGCCTGTTAAAGAAAAAAAAAAAAAAACAAACCCGTAAGTATTATATAAGACTCTCACATACGCGCGTAGGTGTATTGTCAGCTTTTACTGCTAAACTGCAACGAATCGGTCTCTTGCAGTTGCTGCCAGAAAAGAGCTGTACACTTGAGAGCACGGGATTTTTCAAAAATTATCTAACAAATTCCTCCCCACGCCCCTCCACTGCGTAAACCCCAGCAGAGCGATCCGACCCTCGCCACGATGCGCGCCCAGCGGCGGCCGGGACTCGGTGGCTCCCCCGCAGCACCCGGGGCCCCCGCACACGCCGGGCTGCCCCGGCTGCGCCGCGCCGCGAGCAAAGAGAACCTCCCCCTGCCCCAAACCAACCCCCCAAAATCCCATCCGCAGGCAGCTCACCCGGAGACAGACTCATCCAGAAAGTGCTGCCGCAGCCAGGCAGCCGCGAAGAAACCCCTCCGTAACGCTCGTAACAACTCAGGGTACGGCAAGAGGCGATGGCTCAGCAGCCGAGCCCGGTCCCCCACAGCAGGCGGGCCGGGAATGCCGCTGCCCCGGCCCTGTGGGGCTGCGCGGCCCGGGCGCGGAGCCAGCCGCCCTCGTCACCTCCACAGGTACTTCTGCTCCTCATCCTGCAGCCAGGACCCACAAACACAGCACGCACCACACCCCCAAAAGAAAAGCCCCAGGAAAGACTCCCCCTCTCCAAAATGGCAGGAAAACGGAAGCAAACCGTGCAAATTAAAAAAAAAATAAATAAAATAAACGCGCGGAAAACACGAGAAGGAAGAAAGAGAATGTGCTGGCTCACCTGCGCAGCCAGGCACGGCGGGCGCCGCGGGGGAACGTGGAGCGGCTGCTTGCACCTGGGCGGCATCTTCGATCTTACCCAAAAGTGGAGCGTGCGGAAGCCCT
>WAAE01018566.1:14680-72471 GCA_013400495.1 Nicator chloris | reverse complement strand
CGGGAGGGAAGAAGGAGCGGGGGGGGGGAGGGGGAGGGAAAACCAACAAACTTTGTTTCTTTCTCTCCGGGACTCAGCGAAAGCGTCACTTCCTAGTGCGGTAAGCGGGGAGGCTCCCGGACCCGGGCTTCTCAACTCCTCCTCCTCCCGCCTTCCTTCTCCTCCCTCCGCGGCGCAGCTTCCCGCCGGTCCTCAGCGCCTCATCCCGACACGGGCCTGAGCACCCTGCCCTTCTCCACAGATCTCAGCTTGACCTTCTACGCCTGGCTGTCGCTGCTGTTGGCAACGAAGGAGAGGAAATCCCCAACGAGTGAGGGGCGAGCAGAGAGTTTGCAGCATTGATTTGAAAGCCAAGCCGTGCAGAATACTGCCGTGTCTAATACCGGGCGGAAAGCGCTGCTTCGATGCCCCGAGTTCAGAGCCAGCGTCTTCACCGAGATCAGGCTTTGTGTCCTTTCTCTCTAAAGAAAAACAAACAGAGCTTGTGGTTTTTAAGGAAACCCCTGTACCAAAGGAAAACATGCTTTTCTGTTTCCCCCTTTCAGTCCCTTTTCTCACTTTTTCAGAAGAAAAAGAAAAAAGGAAGGGAGAAAGGATTTTAGTCTAATGCAAATCCTCAGGTCATGTCTACACTGTTGGCTGTTTTACCAACACCCGAAATTTACTTTCACAAGAACTCATACTTCTGAGCTTTCTAAAAATGTCCAGCTCCTCTTCTGGAATATGGCTTCCTCTGCTGCCTTGGTCCAAGAATAAAAAACACAGTGTGCTGACAAATGCAGGCTACTCTACCCTACTAAGGCAGGAAATAAAGAAGCTGCTTTGTCATTGCTCCCTCTGTAGACTGCTCTGCTACTCGAGTTTGTTAACAATCAATGAAACTTTTAGATTATAAAATAACCTTTAGACAGCATTCACAGATTACACTCATTCAGAGAAACATCGAGCAACACGAAAATGCCAAACATTTTTCTCCAGTGTGCACTTTGCGACGTGTTTACCTTCATCTGGGCTCAAATCATTCAGTGCACACACCAGCATTGCTGGGTTTTGTGGTTTTTTTTCCCAGACCAGCAAGGCAGTTTCCCTTCCAGCATGTATTGCCTTATAGAGTGAAATATAGAAGTAATTTTTGCACTGCTCACTGTAGTTCATGTTTCTTTCACAATAGCTCCTTGCAGAACTTTTTACCAGGGAAGCTCAAGCTGTGTAGAAACAGGAGCCCAGAGAAGTGACTTGCCCATGACTACAGGGGCATAACCAGGTTACTCTGATGAGTCCCAGGTCAGCAGTCTAATTACCACACCCAATCTCTTCCTGTCATGGTGCAGAGGATAACAGAGAGACACATGGTGGTGAAGAGCAAAATAGTAGCCACAGGTACTACTGGTAAAGGGTTTTTTTCTTTCACAACCAGAGATATCATTTGATGCAACAGACTCAATAGGACCTTCAAGGAAAACTCTGCTACAGCACCATTAATACATTTGCTCTTCCAAACTCCCAAAAGACAGGAACAATAGGTCAATAACTATTTAAATCAGTACAGAAAGAATATTCCGAGCTGTTCACAAATTACCTAATACGTAAAACAAACAAAAATTATTGAACATATAATAGCTAGCTGTAGTCAAAGGCATACAACTCATTAGTTTAATTTGCCCTAGTAAAGATTGAAAAGAGAGATTCAATAAACTGGAGGTATTTCCTCTCTGTTAGGCAACCAGTACCTCCCATGAAGCACATCAGATATTGATGAGATTGAAATTACTTATGTCAGCTTTCATTTGGGGGAAAACAAACCCAACCAAAAATAAACCCAAACCCACCAGTCTTCTATGATTTTAAATCATGTTCTAACAGCAAAGTGTATGTCTTTGTTCCAGACAGAACAAATGCATGTTGTACTTCACCTGTTTGGAGGCTGGGAGCAAAATGATGAGCAGCATCTCGTGTTTCACAATATTTAATCACGTAAAAGCAGTAGACAATGGCAGAAACGTCATCATCTGGCTACAGAAGCTAACATTGCGCAGAGCAGGGAGTGTGCTTCCTACTCTGCTCTAGGAGATATTTTAACTTGTTGGGTTTGATAGTTCCCTCCTAAATAACGTATCAGGTAGATAGGAATCCTGTTGAGTCAAAGACAACATAGTAACCACAAGGACAAAGCTGAAACACACTGTAAGATGCAAAATCTATAGGAAAGGATGACTGTATTTCCTAAACATACCCAATGGGATGAGAACAAAAACAAGCAAGCAGGTAGGTACACCAAATAGTTTATAGATCCAAAACAGAAGAAGGACACTTCAAAGACACCATGGTGTTTATAGAGCTGTATGTTAGTGTTTATCTTACTGAGCAATAAAAGTTTTATGAAGTGTTTTGTAAGGATTTTACTGTTATACGCTCTTCAGTTGTTTCTCCGTTCCTCACATTACATGGTCCTTACATCTTCTCCAGAACCAGCCATCATAATTTTCTTCTTTTCAGTAACAGCTTTTGCTATGCTTTTTAAAAGTTTTTCTTCCTCCTTTTCTCAGCATATGCTGAGACTACATGATGGCTGCACTTATGTTAGCTTTACCATGACAAAACTTAATACACACACATTCCCTGTTACATCATTATTTTGTTACTACACTGAAGGAGATTGGAAGATCTCCTAGCTATCAGCATATAAAATCTTCGTTTTCTTTGGCTTGTACAGGCACATCTTGTAGAGTAACAACATCGACTCAGATCATTAATACACTGGATTGCACTGAGTCAGAATTTGGATTAAAGACTATGCTTTGCATACTTAAGTTTGCAAAACCGAGCCACAGGCTCAGTAGGTGGCACTCTTTTCACCGGGTCGGAGTAGAGCCAAGGCCTCGTTCTGTTTGTAGTTCTCAGGAGCTGAACTTGTGCTCCAGTATGATGGGAAACAATATGGAGCTATTAGTTCTCCCTGAAATTAAGTATTAAATGAAGGTCTTAACCACTATAGCTAATAAGAAAGCATTTACACCCTTTGTAATTGGATTTCAAATTCTAATAAGCCTAAAGCTTCCACCTCATAATCACACTGAAATTTCCTCTAAAATTTCAATGGGATGTGATTTTTATTTAAAAATATTAATGTCAGCATAGGCCAGTAATGAATAGCTGCCGTGTTTATCCCATAAATATAATCAATGCTCAGGGGCGGGGCTGCCTCTAGACAAGCCAGAGAATGGACTGACAGGAACCACAGACTGTGATGTTCAGCATGTGAAGTTCAACACAGACTAATGCAAAGCCCTGCACTTTGCCCAGACTGACCTGCCATTGCACAGCCTGGGACAGGCAGTACACTCAGTGCCAATGAATAAGATCTGGGGGTCCTGGTGGACAGTGGCAGAAATACCAGGCAGCAGTGAAGGCTCACACCATCCTGGCCTGTATAAAGAAAATCTGAACTAGGTCAAGGGAAATGACTATTCCTCTTTACTCATTGTTTGGTAGCCTGTGTCTTGAATACTGTATGCAGTTTTGGGCATCCTAATATAAAAAAGATGTTTATGAACTGGAGCCAGTAGAAAGTCAAGATGGTCAGGGGCTGGAACAGATGTCCTCAGCAAGGAGAGGCTAATGGAAACAGTGGTCATTTCAACCAGCTAGTGAGGATAGTGAAGCAGTGAGCAACACCATCTGGTTTCAGTGTTGACCCTGCTTTGAGCAGGAGATTGAACTGGTGACCTCCCAAAATCTCCTCCAGCCTAACCGATACTATGATTCAAGAGGCAAATCCCCTTAACTCACATAAGAGGAGACTTAATTGAATGACAGTTCAATAGTTTGAAAAAATTTTATAGGAAATATGAGCGATTGTATCTGTTTCAGGTTTGTTGGGCTTATAGTTTTGAGGTTGTGAATTAAGAAGACCATCAGCCTAATTACAAAGAAAGCCGTTCCCTCATAGTCACCATTTGCCAGCACTATTACAGGAGAAAATGTCTATAAAAATGGTTTTTATACAAGACAAATTACTCTCTACTACAGAGAATTTCTGCAATACTGATGTCTGGCTCTGATCTCTGTCAGAATTAACCGCTCAAGTTGCTACATTTGAAATATTATGCTAGGGCACCACTTCTCTTGGGGAAACTTGATGCAGACAGAATGTTTGTAAAGAAGGGGTTTGGCTTATTTAAAAGAGTTTTCAAAAAGAAAAAAACTCTTGTACCTATATTTTACCTTTCATCTCTGAGTTTAAAATTAAAACACTTCACTAAAGCAAGATCTGAGCAAAATTCAGCTTCTTTGATCAACCTGGGGAGAAAATACATGTATTTATAGAGTATGCATGTGTAAATACCTATGTATATGCACATGCAATGTGTCATGACCGGGCTCCCTAGAACCATGAGGAAACCTTGTTACATGAGGGAAAGGGAGGGACACTGTGGTTTACAGAAGAAACCACATGTAAAACAAATATTGCTTAAGCTCTACTGAAAGAAGCTCAGATGCCATGGTGGGAAAGACAGTGAGGGACTCTATGAAGCACCAAATTATATGGCATGCTGAAAACCAGGACTAGGGAATCTTTCTTCCTAATTTTGCTAGCTTCTATAGCTTTAAAAAGACTTTGCAGTCTTTCTGCATTTACTATCACTTTTCCCAGAATGTCACATTATTTGTTTGTTTGTTTTACAATCAACAGTCTGTGGTAACATTGTTCACTAAAATTAAGAAAAATACAGTATTTGAAGAAGCTAAATGGTGAGCTGAAGGCCACATGGAGGTTCAATAGCTGAGCTTTGGTTAGCTCCAAATGCTCAAGTCCACATGTAAACTCTTCTGTCACACTATATTTTCCTGTGTTCTAGGAGCTCAATATGCAGATTGTACTAATCTCCAACATGCCCCATCACCAAAGTGTCACTGATCTACACATACAATAGGACACCAAATGTTTCTTGCTGTTCAATTGACTGAATAGTGACACAAGTCCTCCTGAAAATTAGGTTTGAGATACCTTAAGGAGGATGATATTAAAAATATAATAAAAATATTTTTTAAAAAGCTGTCTATAAGCTGGCTCTGATTTTTTTCTTCAATATTTATTGATTATATTTTCTTACATACTGTGTGAGAGGAAAATTAGAAGATGAACTGATGAATATATATATCTCAGAACTCTGAAAATGTAAAGCAGCATAAATTCTTTAGCACTATTTAGCTATTTATCATTATAATTTAGATAACAGGACTAATAATGCTACTACCCTGGGAAAAGTCCATGGACTAGTAGCTCTCGACAAGATCAAGAATACTTCAGATCAGTGGAAATACTCCTGAAAAACATGGCAGGCAAGAAATATCAAGAACTGGTAGGCACATGTAAAATTTTTATCCTAATACATATTTTTAATGCTATAATCACTAAATGGTTCAATGGCTACAATTGTAAGAGATTTCTTTTTGGAATTTACTTCTCATTATGCATTACAAGAGTGCAGCATCCTTTAAAGGAACACACTCTGCTACTACCAATGTGTAGACATCATTTCCAAAACTTTGGAGTTTTGGAAGTTTGTAGACCTGCTTTCAGGAGCCTACATCAATCCCTGCACCACACTGGTTCCACAGTGAATGTCATAAAAAAATGAGAGTAGTCCCACAGTTTCTGTGAATTATGTATGCAAGATAGTCAAGAAATTAAAAAATAAATATTCTTTTTGGTAGTAGATACTCTGATTAAGGCTTAAGTGGGTGACTCTCAGGGAGCCCTAAGGGGCTGCTCCCCAAAGGCCAGGAGCCCAGGAGATTCCTAAGGCTGGCAGGGCAGCGCCTTTTCCAACTGAGGCTGGTCCCACTACACCCAGTGAGGAAGGAGGGCAGGTCAGGGGGCAGTCCAAAACCCAGGACATCAGGCACTCCCATGGGATGAGGTCGGGCTGAAGTTAAGGGGGTAGAAAAGTTCACAGTTTGGGGCCAAGATCAAGTGCCAGGCATAGGCATGGTTGCAGTGCAGCTGCAATGTAGCTCAGGCACGGCCACATGCAAGAGCCTCAGCTCAAAGCAGCTCCCAAGAAAATGTGGCAGAGGCCCCCCATGAGGCTTGTTTTGGCAGTAACTCCCGCTAAAGCTTCTTCTGTCTCTCCTCCCCCAAGATAACCAGTTGTGCTTTCTTTAAGCTGGCTTCAAGCCCAGGCAGAGAAACCCCCTAGAAACACACAGACAACTCCTAACAACAACAAACGAACAAGAAAAGACATACTGACAGCATGTACTGCAAAGTAATATTCACAGCTTGGTTGAATTTAGTGTAATAACAGAAATAAAGACCGGAATTTGAAACAATAAGCTGTGATATTTTTTTGTCTTTGTATAACATTAATGTTATTTACTAAGAATTACTATTACAGACAATTATCTAGGCTGTTCCTTTAATACTCTGAGTAGACCAAATTTCTTATTGAAGCATACAGAAGTCAATTAATTTGATCTATAGGCTATTTAATAATATAAAAATAAGATTCATTGACATCAAGAAACTGATAATAATTAATGGTACATTGTGTATAAATATTTGCAGGATTCTGGAATAATTGTGTTATGTATTATTTATATGTGCAAGATATATTTGTATGTATGTATGTATGTGCATATATAGAAGAGTATACTTAAAGTCGTCTCTTATGGAGAATATCAACTAGGAACTTCTGAGCTACATATATATTACAAGTAGCAATCTCAAAGTCCATTTCAAATCATTTGATACTTAGAATCATTTAGGGAACTTTCAGTCCAAGTAGGTTTTAGTGCCTCAGTACCATTGCAATTAAATTGTAACATATGCTGCATAAATCTAGGGTCAGCAGGGGAATCAAAAAGCCAGCATTTGCTAACACCAAGTTCCATTGGTAGCACATGGTACTCTCTCATGAGGATTCATCCCTATTCCATCACATAAATAAATTATAGAACAGCAAGGGAACATAAACCACAGTGGGAGACATCAACATGTATAAATAAGATATATGTGACAGGCAGGTACCAAATACAGAGGATAATCTGCAACCACATACTTATGCACCTTGGTGACCTTATCTGTCCCTCTACTTCTTAATCCTCCTTTTCTGTTACTGCTTGCCTGTGCTGGCAGTTTGCATTGGTGCAAGCCAGGCTGCAGCTTCTTCTGTCATAACTGTTGAACTGCAGTGTTTTTGGTGAATTGCTATGCAGTTTTTATTCTTCTCAGATTCACAAGCAAGTTGCATCATACTGATTTCCATGCCTGGACTCCAGTAGTATTTTGGCAGTCCTCCATGATTTCTTCCAATACCAAGTTGTGAGCTATCCCAACCAGTTAGTCTGTTTATCTCTGTGATCTCTGAATATTCCTTATTTTTTGCATAAAGTACATAGCCTATTCCATTATAAGGAAAATTAATTGTTACTCTCTTTGTTTATTAGTACAAGTCTCATTATGGAGTTTGTTCTTTATCCCCTTATCCTTTTTTAATAGAAAATTTACAGGGTGTTTTTCTCAAAGGGAACCTTAAAAGGCTTATACTTGTATCTACATCAAAAATCTACAACAATTTTTTTCCATTTCTACATAGGGCATAAAACACAATTTCATAGCAGCTGCCCTACCTAGCATGTGGTATTCTGAGGCAGGACTGCTTCCCAAATACGGATGCAGTTATATTATGTATATGGTCCACTGAACATTTGAGTTTTGTTTATGTTTTCTGTTAGCCAACAGAAACACATATCTTCATGGCTGCCACAGGACTGCCAGCCTGAAGAAAATGCAGCAATTCCAACAGGAAGCAATGAAGATTTTTATCAATGCATCTCAGACATTTTGCAAGAACTCTCAAAGCCCTCCCCTCCTACACACTAAGCAGGATCTTTCCTCCCTTGCAAATGCATGCTCCTCCCTCATCTCCCCCCACCCCTGCTCCTGCAGAGATTTCTCCAGCTCCTTGAAGCCACAGTGGACTGAGAAAGCAAAGGATATTATCTGGAAGAGGCTAATGTAACCAAGATCTACAGTAGAAGAGCCAGGAATACACATGATCCATAAAGGCAATCATGGAGAAAGTATTCAAATACCAAGCTTGAGTATTCAGTCTCTGCTGGATTTACCACAGTGTCTGTTTATATGTACTTGTATGATAGTTTCTTTACTCTTTCCTCATATGTATGAGAGAGGCATCCTCCAATATCACTACTGCCTCAAGCAACAAAAAAAGCAATCACTGTCTTGTTCTCAGCAGAATCTCTTCTCCACAAGAAGTGTTCTGAATATGTTGTCTTTGTTGTGCCACTAACAAGAAACAGTAGAAATCCACTGTGTTCAAGGCAGGGAGAAGCAAATCCACTGTCCACTAACAACCACCATAGAATCATGACATTGGGCTTCACATATCAATGTGCATCACAGAAAAGATGCAGAAAACGTCTAGAGTTTCTCAAGAATGGGAACTGGTTCAGGAAATTTGCATCCAAAAACTGCAGGGGGAAAAAACTGCCCAACTAAGAAAAAAACCAAAACAACCCTTCCCAAAAAACCACAAAAAACACCACCCACACAGGCAACCCCCAAACCTCCTCTTATCTTGAAACTATGAATTGTAAGAAAAGTTACTAAGTTATAGGGTCATCATTCTTAACATCTGTACCACTAAGAAAATAAATGTTACCACTGTTCAGTTCAGGCCACTACAGCAGCTGGATGTTTGGGGTGTTTTTCCTTTTGGTGAAAGATTAGTGGAAGCTCTTGAAAGATGTATATTGGCTGAGGAGCAGAAGACATCAGAAGTTCAGAGCAACACAGAAGACAACAAAGAGAACTTCATAATGACAAAACACTGTCACAATTCATTATGAAAGATGATCTTCTAATTGCAGAGTGGAGCTTTGCTGTGCAGGAAGCACACACAGAAATCGATATGGACATAAAAAATTAGATAATGGAACAATTAGATAAATTAAAAATTAGATAAACAGGAACATATTTTTGGAGAGTATTGTTATTAAAAATTATAACTCTCTCCTACTGCATGCACTTCAGTCTTAGATTCATCAGTTGTCATTCAAATATCGCCAACAGACCCTCAGCTGCAGTTCTTCAGTTTGTTCCAGAGAACAGCACCCAGACTTCGTTTGTCTGGCATCCAAACAAAATTCTGTCAGGTCATTTCAACCTCCAAGTTGTAGTGCTTGAAAGAGTGAGAAAAGACTATTTGTAGAAATAATTTCACAAGTTCACTTGGACAAGTTCACCTATCACAACCTCCTTCATTTGTAGACCTGGTATCTCCAACCAGTCATGTATTGCTGTAATTAAAATAGTCAACATTTTTGCCAGAACTAAGATATAGGCTATTTATTCCTGTCAATTAGCATTCACAATTATATTTAAAATTAATGTGACTTGCAGTGTTTGCAAAGCCAGTACTCATTAAGTTATCTAGAGGTGTGTGCTGTTAGTACTATCTTGCATGACACACCACAGAAAGCTGCACAAAAAAACAGAAGGAAAGGCATCCAAACAAGCTCTCATTTCCTCAGTAGATGTAGAAATTATATCCCCAAAATGCCTTGAGAGACTGTCATTCAGAAATGGCAGAAAGCCTCTTTACTGCCTACCAGCTATTCTGGGTAAGACAGAGAGTGTAGTAATATAATTATAACATAATCTGAAGCCAGTTTTGCTGAGCTGCCTCAGCCCTTCCAGTTACCAGTTGTTGATCACTCTCTGAAAGACAACCCTCACAGTTATTCTGCAGCTGTTTAGCAGAGTGAGAACAGTTGTTGTCTAAGTTTCACATGTTCAATAAAATACTCTATCACCCATGATAACAAGGACAAGCACAGTCCCTTAGAATTAAGTAACTGGCACCATTAATTCTGTCCAGGCCAGTTGTGCTTACTGATTCCTCTTCTTTTCCTAAGAGGAAACAGCTGAATGTCTCTGCAAATGCTCATTCCTAGGCCAGCAGCATACAACAGCTGATTTACTGATATCATAGTCATTAATAATTGACTGATAACAACCAAGTGCTGTATATTTCCAGAATGTTCACATACTGAATGGATGAGAAGCTTTCCATTAATATCCAGCAGCTCTGAAACAATCCCTACACAAAGCTCAAAAAAAATGCCTCTGGTTATCTTGAGACTTTGCAAATCTACATAGTCCTCTTTGACAAACCAGTACTTGCTTCTCAGAAATAGCACTGGAGAAACATGATGCTAGTTCAAGAAAAGTTCCTTCAGAAGCAGCTTCCTCCTCATTCATTTTCCTGCTTGTTTACACCTACCTTTATTCTCCTTTCATCAGCTTTCATCTTTATCTACATCCCAAATGTGATTTTCCACAGTTAGGTTGAAACCCACAACATGGATTTTTCAATTCTATTTGATCAAGGATTAGCATACCAAGGAGTCTTACAAGGAAGCTACTCTACACATACTATGTATGACTTCCCACAGACCTACACACATCCCTCATATGAACAGTTTTTTCTGATTCTAGAAGACCCATTTCTTTTTGTGCTTCTATAAGCCATTAGCATTAGTGCTAGCATTAGGGTGCATTAATTAAAAATACAGAGTAGTTTTCTAATTAATTTGAATTTTGGTTATGAAAAAGAATAGAAATACTATGAAGTATTTTGTTAATATTGGGATTTCACTATGCAGCACAGTCTGTCACCTACTGCTGCCTCTTGCTCTGATGCAGCAATCAGCAGCATTTTCAACAAATGGTGCTCATATGTTTTCTGTCCTTGATTCAGACAGAAACACGTCTTGACCACTTGCTGCCAGCAATTTTAAACTAAATAAATATATCTCAGCACAGTTCAAGTTTGATTGTACAAGGACCATTTTGTGTCTGAATAAATCATTTGAGCCTTTATGGTTACATTTCTTCCTTCACCACATTTTTCAGGATGGTCTAGTATCTTGGAATCTCACATAATGCAGCTTAGTTGATAACAATCTCAGTTCTTTCTAAGTGACAAGTTTAGTTTTCTTCTCACTAAATGTTGCAAATTTCCATGCACATAGGTTGTGAAACAAATAAAAATAAGGGATAACTTGCATTTAATAACTTTTTTCCAAATGTGGCAGTACATTTTAGACAAACTGGAAAAGCCAGCAGTAAGAAGAAACACTTTCAAGGTTATCAGCACTCTTCATTTAAAAACCCTGCAATCTTTCCTGTTTTGAATTACAATTTTGCACTACAAAGCATTTACAAGAGCCATAGGCCACAACAACAACAAGTCTAATTTTAACTTTTCAGTGGTGATGCTTTATATTACGTTGGGAAAATTCAAGGTCTTTTTGTTTTGAAACAGACATATCTGAATCTTAGAGTATGAAGAACAACTCTGCTTATATTAGTACTTCACTGATTGCAGATTTCAGAAAGAGTACTAGTAGAACCTTCTTTTTTTAATATATAACTGGGACATATCATTAAATGGAAATGGCACACAAGGCAATAAAGAAAGAAACCTCCTACACAGACGTAGGATGCATATCTAGCAGTGTGGTTCTAAAATAGAAGTTCTTAATTTCCTCAAGAGTGCTGCAGTAAAAAATGAAAGGTGTGATCCTGACATGGTCCTGCACAGCAACAAGATCACTTTCATCTACATAATGCTTGGGCCATTTATAAAAATTAAATAAGTAGTTACACCAAAATGGATTTAAGAAACTGTCAGTAACAAAATAAAGACAACAGGAAGATCATTCTCTGCAACAAGCACTTCAGTATTCTGTTTCTTTTAAGGATGAAGAAAAGGCACAGACAGATAAGGAACCAAAATCATGAATAAAAGTTTATGATGATCAGACAGTAATAATCAGTATCAGATTAAATGATAACATATTGTGCTCACTTTTTATGGTATTTGAAGGGTGTTTCATAAAATACCAAATGGTTAAAGATCAGGCCAAACATTTATGGGAAATACCTTTTACCCTGTGTTTTCCTTACAGAAATCACATATGAAGGTGTGTTATTGTCATATTATATTTTTCTTTATTTACAAATGAGGTTTTTTACCTTAAAATTAATGTGATTCTTCAAGATGTGTCCTACAGATAGTCTTCTGTGTAAACCTATATCAAAATCAATAGTTTTGATTAGCAAAGTATGTTTATAGAGCAAAGCTTCCCTACCATCATAAAAATTGTTAATGACAGAGCAAATCCAAATCCTACCTATGCCCTTTGGCCTGTCAGAACCCAGATGAAGGTTTTGAAATGGTGACAAAGAAAGATGGGTTGAGACATTCCCAAGCATGAAACATCAGAAAACCAAGTTACCATTAAAAGTAGCAATTGTTTCTTGTCTGTATACTTACCTGTACAAATGAAGTCCACTTTGTGATTAGGCAGCAATGAGCATCAGAAGGCATTAATCTCCTATGACATCTTAGTGTTACCTGCAAAACACTTCCACAAATATCCTTGCCTCAAGCTAATGCTCAGTCCATAAGTGATACATTGTGGGATTTGTTTCTTTTCACAAAAGAGGATCTGCATGAATAAAAATTGCAAAAGCAGAATCAACTCAGAAGTGGATGGCATAACTTGAGTTGGATGAAAATTTGGTCTCCCCACCTGTCTACACTTTCTAAAATCTTCAGCCAACAGGGAGTTGAGCTGGTCACAAATCACCTTTAAACTGGCTCCAGAGCACGGAATGTCACTCTGACGTGAAGTCAGCTGAATAGTTCCGTTCAACCTCAGCAGCTGTCTCAAGCTAAAATTTTTCTGCTTGTATATTGCATCACTTACACTGATTCAGAGTCACTGTCAACGGCTGTAATGACTTAAGGTGTTACTGTGCTCTCCTGAAGTTACTGCATCCACAGCTTTGCTGCCAGAACAAATCATCTGCAAACTCCTAAGCTATTTCATGCAAACAGACATGGATTAGCTCAAATTACACTCAACAGCACTTCATTATGTTGGCTGACATTGCATGAGTGAACAGGGGAGGTTTCTCATTGTCTGGTCTCCTGGCTCAGCAACAAGGGCAAGAAACTTAACTGAAGTCTAGTAAACTAATAGTTTAGAAAACCAGAAACATCAAATCTACCAGAGATGACTTTGCAATAATTTTCCTAATGCAGCCTGAAACAGTGCTTTAGAATTTTTAAGATAAGCGAGCTGGTTTTGTTACCCAAGAACACAGGGTTCACCAAGTTATTCCACAAGGCCTCTTTATCAGGGGAGACACACACCTTTTCTCAAGATACCTCACTTCTCTGAAGAATAGATTAAAAATGTTTCTCTAACATTCTGTACCCTTAGAAAAATGCTTCCTCACAGCAGAAGATGACATCTTACTTTCCTATCATATAAGAGGCATATTACATCAGAAATAAAGATTTAAATTCTGCTGGATTTGTGTAATCTGACCATTTCTCTGCACAGATTCCATGAAGGATGTTTCTCTTAAAGCTACTCCACTTTAAATTCACACCTAAGTTTATTTTACAATAGCTTCACTTAATAAATACTTAACAAAAGAGACAAGGGGAGGATATGTGTGTGTGTGCATGACCATAAAGGTTAAACAGCAAACTAGATGATTGATGCAGCTATCTCCAGGATCACCTTGTTTGTAGAGGAAACACAGCCACCCTATGCCAGGCAAGAGAAAATGGGGTTGTACAGAGATTTTGAAATACTATTTTTTGTGTTTGAGTTAAAGGTCTTGGGGGTTTTTTCATACTCTTATCAAACACCAGAAGTTGTATTGCCATTATATTATATAATACAGGTGCAAATATATATGTACATGTGCCAACATACAACAAATCTTTTGTCTTTCTCCTCTTTCCTTTCAATTATTACTAGTCATTGAGATACACAACTTCTAAATGAACAGGAAGCTCTCCAGTAATACATTTCATATTTGCTCATGTAGTGACCCATGACATTGTTTTCTGAAAGAATTATTTTTGTAATTGTGCTGCTCTTTTCCTGCACAAGTAGGAGGCAAGTCAGTGCTCATTCTTTTGAACGCAGGCCTCCTACTCACAAGATGTGCCTGTTTGAAACGCTGAGGATGATTTCAACCCTGACGACTTGCTTTCAGTGCATTAAACCTGCAATCAGTGCACCTGTCATGAGATCAGATGATACAAGTTGGGGAAAAAAGTATGGAAGTATATATCCCCTTATTAACATGCTTAATTTTTTCTCCTCTAGACCATTCCAGTTCCAATGACGTTATTTCAACTAATGCGAAATCAGTTTTGTGTATTAGTTTTGTATATTATTTGTATATTGTATATTAATTGTATTATATACAGAGTTTTGTATATTATGGTGGAACAAAAATCATTCACTTAAACCTATTTTACAGTGCTATGGGTCAAGCTACAACAGAAAGGCTTTGCCTACCTTTATGTGAGTGGCAGAGTACAAAGTCATCAGAATCATTAGTCTGGAAGAGCTTTTCCAGGCTGAAGCAGTCACTTCAGGCTCCACAGTAGTTGCCACCAACTCAGTGGCCACTTCACAAACCTGTTTGTCCTTACAGCACAGTGAATCACTACAACATAGGGGGAGTACACAGAGTAATCATGTCAGGCAGTACCAGGACCTAAGCCTCATCCCAGGAAAGCTCTGGGTCTTGCTACATGTTTTTTAAGGAAAGAATCATCTTTATCTGTATTCAAGCACAGAAATAGCACATATATAGTGCTCAACCCTATATCACAGCAATGAACAAAATCTCATCCACTGGAACATGGGAGCAGCAAACATCTCCCAGTGTTACACAAAGAAACTGTGCCCTATAGACTGTAAATGCCGTCTCCCAGTACCTCAGTTTAATAAGGCCAAGTGCTGAATCCTGCACATGGGTTACAGCAACTCCATGCAGCACTACAGGCCTGGAGAAGAATGACTGGAAAGCTGCATGGACGAAAAGGACCTGGGGATGCTGGTTGACAGCGGAAGGAACATCAGCCAGTGTGTGCCCAGGTGGTCAGGGAGGCCAAAGCCATCCTGGCCTGTATCAGCAGTCGAGTGGCCAGCAGGACCAGGGCAGGGATTGTCCCCCTGTACTTGGTGCTGGCAAGAACGCACCTTGAGTGCTGTGCCCAGTTTTGGGCCCGTCATGATAAAAAAGACATTGAGGTGCTGGAGCAGATCCAGAGAAGGGCAGTGGAGATGGTGAAGAGTTTGGAGAGCAAGTGTGATGAATAGCTGAGGGAGCTGGGGGAGTTTATCCCAGAGAAAAGACTTGGCAGGGAGAATCTCTTTGCTCTCTACAGTTACCTGCAAGGAGATTGTAGCCAGGTGAGGATTGGTCTCTTCTCCCAGGCAGCCAGCGACAGGACAAGAGGAGATGGCCTCAAGCTATGCCAGAGGACGTTCGGGTTGGACATTATGAAGAATTTCTTCACTGAATGTTTTATGAATTTGGCTGCCTGGGGAAAGGGTGGACTTGCCGTTCCTTGGAGGTGTTCAAGGAACCCTATGAGGCACTTAGTGCCCTGTCCAGTAGACAACGTGGTGTTCAGTGAAAGGTTGGTCTCGATGCTCTTGGAGGCCTTTTCCGACCTTAATGATTCTGTGTGATCATGCGATTCGGGGGACACCCCGCCACAGCCCCTCACACCACCGCGGCCGGGCTCGGGGCATCGCCGCTTTAAGGGTGGCCCTCCCCAGCCTTTCCCTGTTTAAGGTCGGCGCGCGTGCGCGCGGGGCCGGGAGTGGGACCGGGATTTCTCTGGGGCGGCTCAAGGTGAGCGGGAGCTTCGGGCTCTGAGGGCACCCAGCGCTGCCGGGACCGAGCCGGGGTTCGGCCTGGGGGGAGGGCAGGAGAGGATGAGGTGCTTGGTAGAGGTCGTACTCTCCTTCCCAGGAGTCGTATCCTCAGGGATTAGCACCTCCTCGCTGCAGGGCAGGCGGGGGCACAGGTGCGCAAGAGGTTGGAAGAAGCTGTTGGCATTGCCCGATCACTGGAACGGGAGCTGGAATCCAGCTTTACTGAGCCCCCTGATCCAAGCGCGTCCCGGGGCGGTGGAGACATTCCGGAGGAGAGGAGCGGAGCCCACCGCAACCCCGGACCCGCCCGTAGGACTGAGCCCCCTGCGCTGCCCCTGCCTCTCTCGGGTTCTCTCTCCTGAGCTGCTCTGTCTGCGGCTTCCGCAACTGCTGATGACCCGTCTGCAAGGCTCTCTGAGAGGCTCTTCCACCTTCGGCAGCACTGCTTTCTCACTTGGTCTTTGGGCATACTTGGCAAACTGGATAGTCAGTAGGCTGTCTGCGATGGCTCTCACGTGGGAGTCTGCAAACTGCATCATAAGCTCCTCAAAAAACCAATCGGGTGATGCTCCTGCCCTCCTGGGACCAATCTGCATTCCTTATGTGAAATTCTGCCAAGAAGAAATAGGCCTTATGTATATATACACCATATACATATATGATATTTTAAAGAATTTTCAGCAACTCCAATATGGTGCAAGTACTTATTAAAAAAAAAAAAAGTTCAAGATGTGGTATCTAAAAGCTTTTAGATATTTTTTGGCATCTAAATCTGAAAAAGTAAAGTTTATACAGGCCTATTGTATGTAGATATGAATATGTATACTTACTGGAACTTTTGCTGTGCTCTGTAGGTCAGTGAAATCTGATAAAAAGCTGAAAGATATTAGGCTTCTTGGGAAAATAAAAAAAGAGATGGCTGGATCAAGATCCTACTACTATTGTCTTTCTTTTTCATCTGCTTCTTCCTTGGAGGAAAGATTGGAGCCTGCCCTCAACTCTTACAGTGTGTCAGAAAATCCACATGAAGAAAACACTATGGGAGAGACTTCTCCTCAGAGAATTCAGTGATAGGACATGGAACACTAGGAAATCTAAATTTATTGGTCCAGTTCATGAAAATACTTAGGTCTTTATGGCATGCATTTTTCTCCATTCATGACAGTCAGTATTGATTCTGGCTTGCCATTAATTAACATTGATCAAATGTAGAGCTCCTTAGTGGAGCTGGTGGAAATGTTGGTGCTTAATCCATTACGTTTGCTTTTCCATTTACCTCACCTTGCCAGTTACAGTTGTCTCTTTTTTTTTTTTTCCACCTGTCATTCCCATCTCAGTTTGCTTGGTTGTCTCATTTATTGTTCCCATTTTCTTCAGTTCTCTCTCCCCATTCTGTTTTGCTCTTCTCTGCTTTACTTTAACATTGTTGCTATTCTTGCCGTGTTTCTCTGTTCTTACTGATTCCTAGTCCCAGTTCTTCCCATCTTTCCTTCCTGCATATCCCTCATTCAGAGTCATTCTTGAAATTTCTTTCCTTGAGTTTCCTTTGAGGATCCTTGCTCCAGCCATTTTGACATCACAGTTTCAGAAGACTTCCAAATTCTTGCCACAGTACTTTATTGTTCTTTCTATGAAAATCTTGTTCTCTCTTTGGATTGCCCGCCTTCTTCCTCCTTGCTGCCTGGGCCTGATACAGGACTACCTGTTCTTTGTTATGCGTTTTAACTAGACTTCATCTGGCATGGGCTCTAATGACTTGGAAGCAGGTGTCTTGTTTTGGCAAGAGTATAGGCAACTGAAAACTCTGCCTTATGGGCAGTCTCAGAAACAAGAAGTTCTGGGAACCAAGCCCAGGGCAAACAAACTGGAGCATTTTAGCACTGAGGAATTTATTTAACTTTTTAAAAGGAGTTGTCACGTGTTTCTGAAACAGTGGGGAAAGAAAGGCAAGGGGAGACAGAGACAGAACTGGGCTAAAACGTACTTGAGACTCCCCTGAGGATGCTGCTGTTGTGCTGCTTAATGCTCCCGATGTACTCGTAGGGTGGATCAGGTGATTGGCATAGCACAATGATGTTAAAACTTGGAATTCTTATTCTATTTGATTTACAGAGTAAAACCAACTCAGACTGGCTTTGGAAAAGCTAAAATATAATAATTGTGTTGTCTTTTTAAAAAATAGTCAAAAACATCCTGCACACTGGCACTATGCATGTATTGTAAAGGATTGTGTATATGATACAAATCTCCTTTATTTCACTTTAAAGAAAATCTGTTCTCTTTTTCCAAAAGCTTTCCTCACTGTACAGTGCTAAAAGACTGTGCCCCTACTTAATTTCTTTAGTCACTTCTGTATTGTTTGTAATGTGAGGAAAGTTTGATTCTTATTGTGTTATGGTGTTACTGTGACCATTTGCTTGTGTAATGGTGTTGCTGACTTCCACTGTAGGTGCAATCCTATTTAGAAGTAAATGTCCATCTGCATTGTTGTATTTGCTGTGGCAGCTGTCACAGAATGAGTGACAATTCAGTTGCCAGTTTCACTTTTTGTCCACCCACTCACAATATTTGGAAGATCTTCAAATTGAATCAGTACACAGGCTCCTCAAACAAAAGCTGTGAAAACAAACTGGGAAATAAACAGTGATTTTGTTCCTTCAAAATGTCAGGCGTTCCAAGATGTAGTCTAAACTTACATTGGGTAATTTTTCTACTCACATCTTTCTATGCTTCTCTATATTGCTTTGTCTTCCTTTTAGTATGTTAATATCTTTGATTTTTTCTTTATATAACTGGGATTTTTTTCCTCTCTATAATCGTAGAAAGATATTTCAGGACTATGTTAGTTACAATAAAAATTATCTTCATCCTCTTTTGTTCAGGTTGGAGTTTTGTGTTTTCATAATAAACATACTTAGTTTCAGGCTAACAAAAAATGGAATCAGCAGTTTTGACAGTGGACCGCTGTGGGAGGCATGAGCTGTACAGCAATTCTGCCTGCTCTGTGTGGTTTATAAACAGAGGCTCAAACCCTCAGCCATGGCTATGGATAGTATACATCAGGGAGTGATTTGCCCACATTTCATGTGAGCTGTCAGATGCTGTTGGTTTATATTCACTGCATTCTTAACCCATTATTTCTGCACAGAGCAGTTTGGTTAGTGGTTATAAACTTCAGTTGAGTTGTAAATGTCTGCAAATCATTTACTAGAGTAGGCTTGACCCTTTAAACTGCACTGGACATGTCTGACAGTTTACAAAATGCTCATTGTATTAGCAGAAGTTCTCAGATGCTAAATCAATTGCTCTGGGAATAACAGTCGTACTACTTGAATGTATTTTTTGGGGGTAGATGTTATCAGGAAGAATTTGGAGTTTTGTTCTGAAAAATGTTCTGTAAAACAAATACAGAGTGATGTGCCCATGATGACACAGGAAGTCTATAGCTGAGTACAGTGCTGAACCTAACATCAGCCAAACTTTCCCTTGGGCCATCCTTCCTATTAGGGTTTTACATTATTTATATTCTAGAGATTGTATCGGCTGTGTGGGTATAAAGATGGCTTTTTAATTGTAAAATCCTTAATTGTCAATGCTTATTTTTGTTTATAAACAGTAACTAGCAATTTCATTGAAGTTTTTTTCCTTTTGTTGTAGACTGTTGCTCTGCATTGTTTTGTCCAAAGAATTCTGCAGGTCACTTATTTTTCAGTTGTGTGATGCTGTAAAGACACATTTGAGATTCCTTCCTTATAGGTTATCTTGTAGCATCCTTAGGTGTTGAAATACTGGAAAGAAATTAACTTTTTAATAACTTTTCCCAAATAAGTAGCTTTTCAAGTGCAAACACAATAAAATTTTAAACCTTGATCTGTTTCTTTAACAAGATACTTGTGTTTTGAGTCAGTTGTGTGTTTTAAAGGGATGGGATGGTCAGGGATATGCACCTTTTCTCCTAATAATTTTTAATTATGTTTTTCAGCATTCCAGACTATAGTTCTTGATAGTTTGTGAGTGCTGTTATGTAAGCACTGTAGCAGTACAGACAGAAGGTTCTGTATTTTGCAATGTTCAAAGAATAAAGATGTTGGATAAATGGTGATGATGTACTCTTTCTAGGCTCATCTTTTAGATTTCCTCCAATTTGCTGTTCTTGTCAGCAAAATAAACATTATGACAAAGATGTCAGCTATCATGTTTCATTCCTTAATGCCCTTTGTTCATGTGGAGGTTGGTTATTTATGGCTGTTGCCTGAGAATAGTAGTCACATTTTTATTTTGTTTTAGATCTGAAAGCATGTGAGATCATGTTTTTTCTCCTGTTAAATCAGGGTAATTTCCTCTTAATAACTTTGGGTCTCACAGGTGCAAGATCACAGATTTGCAATCCTCCTTTAAACTGTTGAAATTCAAGGAGAAATTTTTCTGTAGAACAGATTGAGTGATGATCTCATTCTTTCTCATCTCTGGGCACTGCTAATAGAAAGAATTGCTTTTTCTTACAAAACATCTTACACAACAATATCTTTTTATCATGTACCTGCAGACTGCTATTCTGGTGTGCCTGCCTGCCTTTTACTGAGTGGCACCTGACTTTGTGTGCAGAGCTGCCTCTGTGTCTCTTAGGTGGGAACAGGGTGTTCTCAGTCAGCACAGGAAAGCAAATCATTCACCTCTCCCTCTGCCTGGTAGGGGCTGGTGATGGTCTTACAAGGAGCATGGTACATTACAGTTTTCCATCTTTCCCGTAGGTGCTACTGTGACATTGTATAAAATCAGGGCTTTTATAAGATAAACAAGGAAAATCCTTGTTCACACATTTGTTTATTTTCTGCTTGAGGTTGGTCTATATGATTCTTTATATCTTCCTTGGGCGTGGATGCTGACGTTGGGGACGTCTGTTTTTCATCCCCAGTTTCCAAATTACTGAGTACTTTGCCTCATATTCTTTTTTCAGGAAAAGTTATGTTTCAGACCTTCAAACAACACTTCCTTTTGTAGAAATCCAGTGTGAAATTGCTGCAAAAGTAGAGATGATTATACAAAGAGTAGTGCTGAATTCACGGCCTGGTATGTATTTCTCTCCACTGAAGAAGCAATATATTTGTTCTGATTGCCTAATGCTCCAAAATGGTGAGGGTAGAAACAGAGACTAATTTAGATATTGACATTTATATATCTTAATATTGCATGCAGCAATAAGTTTATTTAAAGTTTATTTAATTTATTAATAATCTAATTATTAATAAATAAAGTTAATTCAATTAATTTATTTATTTAAGAAAGTTTATTTAAAGTGCATTTATTTATATAAAAATTAGTTCCCGGTAATATAAATAAATATATTTGTAATCCGTTTGTCTACATTTATTAATAAAAGTAAATTGTATTAATATAGATACATTTCTATTAAATATACAGCATATATTCAAATGGCTTTTTTTTTAGTCTGTATATGGAGATTTCTAAACTGTTGGGTGAGAAAAAAGGGTTAACATGATAAAAGGGTTAATATGAGAAAACTCTACGAGTATGGGCTGCAAGTGAAGAAAGATTAGGGAATGTGACTTTTTAGTTCTCACATTTATTCTTTTTGCATTATAAGAGATGTCTAAAATACTTTGTTACTATTAATTTTTGTTGCCTTGCAGTAAATATTGAATCTTTTGTTCCTCTCACATTTCAAAGGGTTTATTTTTTAAATTTACACTGTTGAGGTTTTGTTTACCTTCTTGCTTACACATTTGCCTTGTTATGGATCAACACAGTATTTTGAATAATGAGTTCATAAATCTGGTGTAGAAGACACTAAGTTTTGGAGGGAGAGTTGTATGCTGGTTAATGCTAAAACAGTTTTAAGAGTTAAGAACTATTGTGTGGCCTGCAATTAAGTCTTTCAAATGGTACAGCAGGAGTCTGGTCTAGCTGTGCAGTCACTGACTTAAAATAGGCAAGGCTGTCTGGCTATCTCAGCACTGGTGGTTCCAGTTGTCTGATTGATCTGCTGCATGTGGTACCAACCTGAGGATGAAGCCTCCAGTTCTGGGGTTCTTGCCACAGTTCTATGGATGTTTCTGGGAAGCTTTAATGTAAGGAAGCCTCTGTGAAGGGATGCCCTTGCAGCATGTGCAGTGGATGTAGTCTGTATTCCCTCAGTCTCACTTGAGTCAGAGGAGGCAGAAAGGTGGGAGTAATTGGTTGTAATTTTACACCTGAATAAATATATAACCTAATTTATTCTACAAAGGACTACCTTTAAAAAAGGCTTTCCCATATTGATTAAGGGAAGTTCTATATTGATTCATTTGTTTAATTCTGATATAACTCTAGGTAAGAATGGAGTGCCAGTGGCTGAAAACTTCCGAGTGGAGCAAAGTACAATGGCAGATACAGTCCAAGCAGGACAAGTGCGTGTTAAAACTCTCTATCTCTCAGTGGACCCCTACATGGTAGGTGATGAACTTAGAGCTAAGCCAGAATTTGTTTTTTAAAGTACCTTGAACTCTGTACCTGTCATGATGGTTAACACCAAAGTTACCAATTACAGAACAAATATATGTCCAGTGTAACTTATTCATTGTATTCATTCTGATGGAGTTATATTGGGAAGGAATTTGGCATTAATATGCTTGGGATATATATAGGAATATGACATTATTGGACCAGGAAGAGACTGTGAGCCCTGGTATGCCATTACAGATTTGTTTGTATCAGCTTTTTCTGTACTTGGCCTTTTTTATATTCTTTTTTTTTTTCCCAGTCATGCAAAATTGCAGAAATCATGTAGTTGGGAGAATTGTGGGTTGAAATGGAAGTAAAGGTAGAAGAAGAACCAGACAGACACAATCTGTAAAAGTTTTCTATAAAGAGAATTCTGATCATTTATTCCCTCCACAGATGGCAATTGTAGAAAAAAAACCAGTCTAGATTTCAAGAAATGACATTTAGCTTGAGAATTAAGGAAAAGTTTAAGAATCCTGAAATACCAGCTATAGCTACAAGGGAAGCTGCAAAGAAAATATGTCACATTTCAAGATGTTTCATTAAACAGATCTCTGTCAGGGATGGTCTTCATATATTTGACTGCTCTTCAGTGCACAGGCATGAACTAAATGACTCATGGGCATTTTTTCCCCCCCAATCCTGCATTTCTAGGATTCCTTCAGTTGAGGAATGGCATTTGTAGGATTCTCATCAGACCCGAGCCAGTCGTTGTCAGTTGTGCTGGTGCCTTTGAGCCAACTCTGTAGGATGTGTTGGCTTTGGTGACACTGCTGGAGAAGATCAGGATGGTCCATCCTCCTTTTGTACTAAGCAAACAAGGGGAAAGGGATCCAAGAAAAGATTGTGAATACATGGAGTTTATTGAGAGATTTTGGAGTAGCCCTTCGTGTTTGAAGTTCTAAACACATCTTCATTCCCCACGCAACTGGAGCTGATAAACAAGTTGTGTTCCACCAGAGCCTTTCATTAAAGCCTTGTCTTTCAGCGCTGCCGAATGAATGAGGACACGGGCTCGGATTACCTGCAGCCCTGGCAGCTGTCTGAAGTTGCTGACGGTGGGGGTATCGGGGTTGTGGAGGAGAGCAAGCACCATAACCTCGCTAAAGGAGACTTTGTAACTTCCTTCACTTGGCCCTGGCAGACAGAGGCAATTCTTGATGGAGACTTGCTACAAAAGGTAATACAAAGGCAAAGCCCAGGTTGTGGCTTTTTTCCTAAACTCTTTTTTTGCCCCCCAAACCTCTTTTTTTCCCCCCTAAATAGCTGCTAATAACACTTTTCTTTTGTGAAAAACAAACGTATCTTATTGAAGTAATCAGTTCTCAAAAGGCAGATCAACTCATAGGTGCCAAAATTTGTATCAATTTCTTTTTTTTCCATAATGATTTTGCTGGTTAACAGACAGGCCAGTATTATTTTAATTGTTATTTAAAAAAAAAATACCTGAAGCTGCTTCAGTGAAATAATTCTCTTAATTATTTTAATTCTAATAGAACTTTTTGTTCATGAGAGTGTAACTGTAAGACGTGAAAGGCTTTAGGTGTATTTAATTTATTTTTCTAACTTATGTTAGTAAAAGGTTTTACTTGAGGTTTTACATTCATATTAGAAAGGGTATTCAATATTAAGTTGAAAGTGGAGAGGTTTCAGTGCATTAGGGATATTGTGTTGATTGTTCTCTCGTAACAGAAAATTACTGTCGTTTGAGAATTTATACTTTCCAATAAACTCCTGCCTTTAGGACTCTTTGTCACTGATCTGCAAACACGGCATTTGATAAAATGGTGCATTTTTATCCCTTACGCTAGCATAGGGATAGTTCACCATAGCTGGAAACTTCTTATCTCCCTACAGCCTTTTAACACCTCCATAATTTAAATTTTTGTGAGTTACTTTGTTTAAAAACTTCTTCTAAAGCCACAGAGATATAACATTTTTGTATAAACTTGTTATTAGAAGCGAGCTAGAGACAGCTCATTCCCTACCTGTTGTACCTTGCCTGGTAAACATCCTGAGTTAGTTTTCTACCCTCAGGCAATCAAAGAGCAAAACCTCACCTTAGAAACAAATGACCTCCTACCTATGTTTCTGTTCTGTAGCTGGTTCCACAGCTTGTAAATGGGCGCCTTTCCTACTTTCTGGGTGCTGCTGGCATCACGGGACTGACGGCCCTGTTGGGAATCAGGGAGAAGGGACACGTGGCTGCAGGTGCAAATCAGACCATGGTGGTGAGCGGAGCGGCCGGTGCCTGCGGCTCTTTGGCCGGCCAGGTAGGTGCAGGCTTAGGGCATGCAAACACACTCTGTTACCAAGTTTTCTCTTCTGAAACATGCTGCTTATTAAACATACAGATAAAATCTTTGTAAACATGAGCAGGTATAACCCTGTGGGAACGGCCAGTTTCACAGATTTGGCACACACTCTCACTGTGAAAGTCTTTACATATGAAACTCAAGTTTCATGAAATAGGGAGAGGAGAAAACAGATGGTGGTGATTACTTGTTGCTAGCACAAGTGAAATAGATGGTATATATTCATGTATTTATTATACATTTATATGGTAGCCTGCCATTCCAACATTGTATTGACTTTTTTTTTCTCTATTAGAAAATAGTAATGTGGTAAACCCATACTTATGCTGTGTTCCATGACATCCATTGTGTTTTGAGATTTATAGTCCTTTTATCCTCCTCTGCTTTGCAGAACCTGTTTGCAGTGTGTATGTGCATATCTACAAATATCTCTGTAGATATATAAATACACAAACAAAATTAATATTAAGCAAACTTCAGACCTACTAATAAAGAGAAGCTATGAAGAGACAATGCATGAGCAAATCTATGAAGATTGTATTTAAATCAATTATTGTCTATTTTTTTTCCCTTTTATTAATGTTATGGTACTTGGCAGATGGTAATTTTATACTGTGTTTTGGTTCTCTAGTACTGGCAGTCACTGGTGATTCCACAAACATAGTCTTCTGCAGTCAGTGAGTTTGGAAAGATGACAAATTTTGATTGTACCTGCCCCATGTGTAGTTGTGAGGAGGGAGTGGCAAGAGGCAGTTGTGTCACATGAGATGGGAGTGTTTGCTGCCTGGGGTTTAGTGGGACAGAAATGACTGTAACACCCCTCACGACCCCCTTTCTTCCACTGGTACTTTTATGCAGATGAATGATCTAATTTGTCTTTATTTTGGGGGGTTTTTGGTTGGTTTGTTTGGTTTTATATTTTTAACTGTGTGCTTGCAGATTGGCCGTCTGGAGGGCTGCTCTAGAGTGGTGGGGATTGCTGGCACAGATGAAAAGTGCTCCATTTTGGTCCAAGAAATGGGGTTTGATGCTGCTATCAATTACAAGAAGGGGGATGTGGCAAAACAGCTACGTGAACTCTGCCCAGGTGGTGTGGATGTTTACTTTGACAATGTTGGTGGAGACATCAGTGATACAGTTATAAGTCAGGTAATTATTCCAGCTGTCAAGTTTATTCTAGTCATTCTCCAATGTCTGCATGCCCACCTTTCAATTAATTCATCCTGGAGTCCAGCCTGTCATACAGCACAGCAGGATTTCCACTTCAGTGATCGACTTCAGGTGCTGATTCTGGGGGCTCACAATAAGATAACAATTTCCTGTATTCCTTCTATGTAGTGCCTTTTAAAATTACACTAGGCTGTATAGCAGTTATTTTTCCACTATTGCCTTGCATTTTTACCTATTTGGATGTTGTCATAGATCGAATAGGACTGCATGCAATTCTCCCACTCTTTTATAGGAAATATGGCTAGTGAAAATTTTGTAATAATATCTGTTGCATCTGAAAAATTTAGTTTCTGAGACTGAGGAATGTCATTTTTCTCACTTTATGCTGTTCCAAACAGATGAATCAGAACAGCCATATCATCCTGTGTGGACAAATTTCTCAGTATAACAAAGACGTGCCTTATCCCCCTCCACTGCCTCCTGACATAGAAAAAATACAGAAAGAAAGGAACATCACAAGGTACATTTCTCCTCCAGAACTTGTGACCAGGTTTCAGGTAGATTGTTCATATGATGTTTGGAAGGTGGTTTGTAATCCACAGTAGCTACTTGTAATTGGAACAGAATGTTGCCATGCCTAAAAAGAAAAATATAATCATGATATCAGTAGATCCTTTCCCTTACATTTGTCTTTATCAGCATAAAAAAATGGGAAAGGATGTTGTTATATAGAATCATACATGTAATTTGTTACACTTTGTTTGAGGTTGCTTGATTTAGTCCTGTAATCCATGACAATTTTTTAGTATAAGGGAACGTGTTGCTACAGTTCTGTTCTCAGATGTTTTGCAAAGTGCCTTCTCTCAAAATGTTGTAGTTCAGGCATAAGGATGCAGCTGATGCAGTGATTTTATTGAAATTACACTTTTAGTATTTGGGGATTTATTAGATAATGGAACTGTAGGTGTGACAGATACATATGGGTAAAACATTTTTTTTTATGTTCTGACTGAGAATTTCTGAATTTCCTCTTAGGATTCAGATGGAGCTAAAGCAGAGATTAGGAGGAGAGTCTTAGGCTTTTCAGTCATTTCATTGTGGGACATTTGGGAGACTTGATTTCTGTGCAAATTAATTGATCTCTTCTAATTAAAATCTTTTCTTGTCCCTGTTACTGTTGTCTGCCTTTTCAAAAAATGGAAAAAATTAGTAATTACCATGCATAGTAGAATGCAGTGGAGAATTTAGTCAGTATGTTTCTAGAAGTAATTATCATTTTTGATGATCATTTCCATTTCTCAATTACTATGGAACGCCATGACAGTAGGACATGCAGAATTGTGGGGAGCCTGAAAGTTAAGTTATTCTAACCATCTAGTTGCAGGTTCACTAATTATTCTCCCTACCACTGAAAAAAAACAAAGAAAAAAAGGTAAAAATTAATAGGAATTTGCTTACATTTTATGGATATTTGCTTACTCTAGTGATACTACTTTACTATTTGATTTTTATTACTCTTCTCTCTCTGATACTAATTTTGAAGAAAATTATCTAAGACTGATGTTACTGTCAAGCTTCCACTGCAGGAAGTTGTCACAACAAACTGGCAAGGCCCTGAGCTACATTTCTTTATAATTTGTGCTCATAACCTCTCAGTTTCAACAAGGCTGTTTTCTGAAAAGATTTTTAAAGATTTTCAAGTACATTGACCAAAGTTTCTTAAACCAAAGCTCATTTTCTTTCACAGGGAAAGATTCTTAGTGTTGAACTACATGGACAAACAAGAAGCTAGTGTATTACAACTTTGCCAGTGGATCCAGGAGGGTAAACTGAAGGTGAGAACTTCTAGGTTTAATCTTTGATACTATCTCCTACTACAAGAGGACTAATTTCTTTGTCTCTGGCTCTCTTACTGTGCCTCAGGATTGAACAAACCTTTTAAAAAATGAGTAAGTATAATTGAAAGCTTATTAGGTAGTGCTGTTTTAAAAGGTACCTGCTGAGGATGGCCTGACTAGAGTATGACAGACTTCTCTGATTACATGCTACTCATGTCTGTATTCTTTATTTCAGCATGGGGTGCAAGTGCTTTTTTACTTAAAGATTCAGACTTTAAAACATATGTACTTTCAAATACCTGATGAGTTAAGTGCCCTGAATGCTTTTGAGTTTCTTGTCAGAAATTTTACTTCAAGCTTTATAATTGCCATTTATTACTTTGTAATGAGTATATGCTTAACCAGGCCTTCCCTGTGGGGTCTGTCTGAATTAGTTTTTGTTTCTTCAAGTGATCAGTAATCTCCCTGGGAAAATACAAAGACATTAAATTTTGGTAGGGGCAGGGATCTGATTGAAGAAATAAATCACCTGCAAATTTATCAGAAAATATCAGAAAATCAAAAAATCACCTGCAAATTTATCAGAAAATATCAGAAAATAAAATTCCACCCCTCTCTTGATGAAAGGATCTGGTCCAAACAGAGCCCTGACCATTGTAGTGAGAGAAGTCTTTAGATTTTGGTGGTTTCTATGGCAGTTTCTTGGCATGTTTCTAAGAAATATGAAATGCTACTCTTGTTTGAGGAAAACTGAATGGACTTGTTTGCATTGACAGGTCAGAGAGACCGTGGTAGAAGGCTTAGCAAACATCGGTGGTAAGATATTTACATCATTTTTGAAGAATAATAACCTGATTATATACAATGATGTTAGAGGTTAACTACCTCCTTTGTTTCATTTGCCAATTTAGATTTTTGTATTTTATCAAAAACATTTTTAATATTATAATAATTTTTTTTCACTAATTATTAAAATGTTCTGTAAGAGAATTATTGTATATTTTAAAAATCATTGGATATAAATTTAGATTTTTTAGTTGTTGTTTTAGTACTGAGGGGAGTTTATTCTTAGACTGCTACCTTAGCAGCTGGTGATAGTCATCCTGATCTTAGAGGTTTAAAGTGCTGCCCCTTTCTTTGAACTTGTATGTAAGGAAATGCTTTTTTAAAATCCTTGAACTTATACTCTAAAAACGCGACATCTAACAGAGCTTGTTATTGGATTTGCTAACAAAAAAATAAAAAGTATACACAAGAAAGGGCAAAGCATATTACTAGAGAAAGTAAAAATTAATTTCTTTTAATAGAACAAAATGTTCTGTAGCCTGTTCAAAGTATCCGTAACAAAGGAAATATAAAAGTGAGGGGGGTCTGGTGACATGAGCCATGTGATCCAAGATGAGTTGTAGGAATGCTTCCCTTTCAAGGAATAGGGAAGAGTATGATTTAGTCCATTTAGTTGTTAGTCCCACAAGATCGAAAACTAGTAGAATTAAGTGATAACTAAATCTTACAGATTTCAATTTATTCTAGTCATTGCTAATTCCTCCTTACTGGTATACATATGTATGTTGAAGCAACTTGGTCAAATATATCAGTCATATATAATACTTTCATACTTCGTTTACTCAAAGGTCTATTCTTTTGCACCAGCTGCTCCCACTATAGTGCAATATTTATAAACCTTTTCTTTCACGGGGGGTTTTTGGTTCCACAGCAAATGACAAATGACCCACATTTGTGGGCTGTCCAATCACGCCTTGTCTCTCTTTGCGTGACATCACAGAAGCAGCAAATGTACTCGTTAACTTGTATAGGGTCAAACAGTTGCTTACTGATAATTTTTTAATTATTACACAAAGCTGCCCTTAGCAGTTTATTGCAAGCTAGCTTTTTTCTTTTTTTATCCCCTTCTTAATTTAGCACATCATTAAGGATAAATATAATTAGGTCCAAAGTGGTATCTCTACTTTTTGGGGAGCTGCTTAATGCTGCTTAATGCATTTGCTTCTACCATTTTGGGTTTCTTTTTCAGAAACTGCTTGGCTTGTTTTACTTGGCACTAACTTATTTCATTCTTTCTCTTGAAGCTGCTTTCCAGTCCATGATGAGTGGAGGCAATATTGGAAAACAGATCGTCTTAGTTTCAAAGTAAAAGTCATTGGTTTGAGAAAAATAATTGCATTCTGTCTCTAACAGTGGGCAAATTTTTACTTATACTAATTTCCATTTCTTAAATAAACCATTGCGTTTTTCTTTATGTACTGAAAACAGAGATTTTGGGATGCTAATAAATGAAATTTAACTGGAAACAGCAATGCAATCATTTATACTCACAATAAGTAATACGGTCTTGACATGATTTTGACAGTTGCTGCCTACAGTTGCAAATATTTAATGGGTGTGGTTTGAAAGAACTTCCTGTGTTGTCCCAAGCACAGGCTCATCACCTGATTGGTGTGTGACAGCACTTCACACACCAGCGGGAGGAATTCATATTTCTTTATTGTATTCTGTGCAAACTAGGAAATTAGAGGGCAACCCACAAGAGTCTGGTTCATCATCATCATCAAAACTTTACACTCTTTACACGTTTTATCAAACCGAGCCATCAGCATTCATTGGTTACAATTGATACGACTTTTTCATTAATCAGTACTCAGAGCCTTATTTGCCAGTAATCTCTTGCTTCTCATGCTAATTATTCCAAATGTGGACCTCTTCCCCCCATTCCATTTGGGGATCTGTTTTAACTTGATGGTCAGGGGATAGGTGGTTGTCATCTCCCCTGCCACGATTACCTTTCCCCCAGTTACTGCTCAGTCCTGCTGACTTCACTCCAGGGGCTCTCACCCAGACAGCCCATTTATTTTGGGATTATGTTCCCTTTTCCTTAAAACAAAGGATTAGCCATGCCTACAAGTTTCACCGTGCAATTGCTTAATCATAACTGCCTAGCTATAGCTACTGATAAACAACAAAAATTTGCAAAGTTTGATTCAAATCTTGAGGAAGTAAATATCACAATATTTGCTGAAGAGCTGCTCCAGAGTGAGCTCATCTCTGGCACTATGAGTTGACACACCTTCCAGGAGTAATTGTCCTCTAGACAGTTATTTTTCACAACTGGAACAAAATATGATAAAATTATAACATTCCCAGCACTATTATTTTTACAGGAATTGCTTAGTAATCCACGCAAGTCAGGAGTCTATTAAGAGCTGTGATGTGAGGGGTGATTCAGAGTAAGATCATGCTGAGATACTGATTCCTTACCATAATAAAGGCAGCTTGATTGCAGTAGCATTCTGGTAGTTAGGTAAGCTATGGAGGGCAATACAGGTTCTAGCAGCATTAGTCAAATGGTTTTAAGAAAAAAAGATAGGGACAATCAAAATAAACCTCACCCAGATATCCTCAGTGTTTACTATTCTCACAGAAGTATTCCTTTACTTGTGAATCCTGGTTCATGTCACCTCTTAAGAATAAAAAGCCAAAGGGATAAGATTCTTTAAATCAAGTGCCATCAGTGATAAAAAAATCCTGATTTTTTTTTTAATCTTGTCCTAATTTCTTAATATTTGTAATAATGTGGCTTTTCAGCTATCACATATTTTGTGCTGAGAGATGTCATTTAACAGAGGGTGACAAATAACTGGTAAGAAAAATCCAATATGCTTTGGAGGTCACTTCTCATGGTAATTAGTCAACATGCTCAGTCTTTTTCTTCTTTTGGGTTGGTGGGTTTCCTGAGTTGGTAGTCATGATCTCCGCATGTCAGAATTACCTTTATCCAGTCAGAGCCAATGTCAGCACAGTTGCTGGGTTGTCTTTATTAGTTTCTTCCTTCTCTTGGGAGTTCTGCCAGATGTCCTTGTGGCCTGTAAACTCTGCATTCTTTGTGTCCTGTGTCAGTAACACATTCTCCCAAGCTTTGCTAGCCTCCCGCTATGCCTGAGATCAAGCATGTCAAGCCCTAAACTTTAAGGAGGCCAACAAGTACTTTGTTTTTCTAACACCTGGGCATCACTTAGAGCTTGCTTGTAAGTTGCTACATGTTTTATGGATCATATCTTATTGTTGATGAGGCTTGAAAATATACAAATATCAAAGAATATCCTTTCTTAAGAAAATTTTTACACATTTTACGACAATAAGGCAGGACTCTGTTTCATAACGCTCTCCTGATTCCCTGTAACTCTCTGAGCAAATGGTTAATTATTTCTGTCTCTTGAGATGTCAGCATCATAATCAGTCTCTTCCCTTTTATCTCATTGTTTTAGTTTCCCTTTATTGCATTCCATGCTTTTTAGGTCAAGCTGTTCTCCTTTTCCCAAAACCAGACCCATACATCTGTTTCTTATCTCTGTCAACACAGGTGGTGGTGTTCCTCAAACAAGGTTCAGTACCTGGTATGCAAAGTCAGTATTTGGCCCAGAGCCAAGCTATTTGGTTTATTTCATGTTTGTACCAAGATGGGTGCTAAGTAGAAATTCCACAAAGCCAGCTTGGAATGCATGCATATTTATACAATTCAGATTTGCCTCTCTCTATCTAATACATATTCATCTTTACTCGTAATTGACTGGCATCATCTTTGCTACCTAGGTCTGCATGTGCATAACTGCTCGTCTTTTGAGTCAGTGGGTTTCTCAAGTCCATGGTCGTGATCTCTCACTGCCAGAATTACTTTTTCTCTAAGGATACCATTTCTGAGCCAAAGCAGTTCACCATCTTGTTTACTTTCTTGATTTAAGATGGGCCCCTTAGAACCTACTGGCTGGGGTCCTTGTTTCTTTGCTCCTCTACTGATCTCTTTAGGTCATCTTGACTTTCTGGCATAATTAAGCAATTTTTCCATGTAAACTGAACAGCAATTCTTGTAACTCATATAGCACTGGCACAACTTCTAGGAAACAAGTACAGTCTTTTATACAAAAAGGTGTCAAGGGAAGAGTCATAAAAACACTGATGAATAGTCACTCATGCTTAATCACTGATGCCTATGACAAAATTCCTAATGCACAAGTGCAAGTCTTGGTCCAGTTCATTATATTGCCCTTTACACAGACAAATTTTCCTGGGGGGAATGTCTCCGAGTATTACAGTAATCTAAGGTAATTCTAAGTTACATTTTCCTTCTATCAGCTATCAAGTTACTATATAACCTTATATTCTATTACAGTTTCTGCTTGAGCCTCTCGGAAAAATTGGTTGTTAACTAAATAAGGATTTATAGTATTCTATTCTAGGGCCTCTTCACATTCCATTCCATTCCTGAGGACTCTACACTTCTCCATTACTCCAGCCTCTATTGTTATGTTTTCAAAACTGACCTCCAGCTGCTAGGGACTTTTTGTGAACTTCTGTGCATTTCTAGCTTCGTGTGACATTGTGATCACAGTAAGGAAGTTCAGCTACAATCTTTATAAATAAGCACTTGCAAAGGGTAATAAAATGTAAACAGTATTGGACAGAGACACCTTTTTTCTTATTTTTGGTAAAGCCAATCTTCTGCTTTGTATTTATTAGTCTTGTGCATTCCCATTTCCATCCCATCTCCCTTTGTACCTTGAAGTATTGCTGTTGTCTGCCCTATATTTCATTTGCTTCTCTTCTGCTTTCTTCCCATTCATTTTCATCCCTTTCCGGGGTTTTTTTGTTGTTGTTTGGTTGTTTTTTTGTTTGGTTGTTTTTTGTTGTTGTTGTTTTGTTTTAGTTCATCTTGTTTCTTGTTCTCCTTTTTGGCTTCTTCATTGACAATAACATGGTGTTTTTCATAAGAGGACCAATTAGTGTTTAGTGGTAAGCTGTGCAGTTAAATGTCAGGATTTCATGCAAAATGTCACCAACACCATGAAAAGACCTTTCTAGCCCAGACACAAATGTTTCTTACTGCAGTTTGTAGTAATTGTTGTTACAAAAGTGAAGAGACCTGAGGCAGATGCCTTTCAAATAGCTTAATCATTCAACATTTTAATGCGTTGACTGTGGAAGAAGAAAGTGCAGGATTACTTAGTCCTGTTTCTAACATTGCTCTTCTCTTTTCCTATACTACCTTTCTCTTTACTGGCTTCTCTTCACAGTGGGAAATATTTATATAATCCATAAATAGACCACCAGGGGAGAAAAGAAGATCACAGGCAGATGGCATTATCCCACAATTAGAAATGGTAGCAGCAGCTGGAACAAGCTTCAAACTGAGAAAATACTTTGTGAGACAACTCAGAACTCTTTAGGAAAAGCACAGAAACAAGCAGAAATGAGAAATGAGAAACAAGCAGCATGTTTTAGCCACACTACAGAATTTTGCAACCAGAAGTATAGATTCAAAGTAGTAAAGTAAAAAGTAGTGAAATTTAGTTTTGCTATACTACTCCAGTCTGGGTGGAGTGATGATAAGAGTGCTGTATGTGCAACAGACCCTATTCTCTGCAAGACAGCCAGCAGGAATCAAGAAACAAGGCTCCAGCAAGGAGAAGTGAGAAAAAGATGACTCCATAAATCCACAAAATGAGTGCAAAGCAGAGGAGGATGGCTCTATAAATCCAGTAAAGAAGGAGATAACATAGGAACAACTGCCTGATAAGGCCGAAGAAGAAGTTTGCTTGCCTTCTGTGCTAACCTTCAGTCATTAGCATAGTAAAATATATTCCCATCAACCACTTTCCCCTGGGGCATAGGTGGCAAAATAAATGACTAGTGTGCCTTTAAATGAAGACAAGAAAATGTATAGCCAATGACTACAGGGGGAATGCTGCTGTTCCAGGGGTCGGGGTATATAAAAGCGGGTACTGGCACTGCAGGTGTGCCGGCTGTGTGGATCCACCGCCCAGCACCGCTCTGCACACACAGGACAGGCACCTCTCAGCTCTGTGTCCATCGGCTTCTTGCACACCTGGTGAGAGAACCCATAGCAACAGGAGTTTGGGTGACACAGCCACGGAGCCGGATCGGCCTGCTGTCCCGGCAGCAGCGAATCACATGGGACAGGTCTCCGGTGTGCACCGACCCCTTGATCAGGGACTCCACCAAATCCTCTCCGACGCCGGGGAGCTGCAACACCCCAGAGAGGTATTTGAGGAAGCCAAAGGGGGTTGTGTGCCAGCTTTCCTGGACCCCCAGGATTTTCTAGATTGGTAAGTGCACTTTTGTTCCTCTTTCTTCTTAAAAAAAAAAGAGTGAATTTCAGCCTCCACATAAGCCACGCACGAATGCTCAGTGTGGAGGCTTAATCAGTCTGTAGGTTCAAGTGGTCTGCAGTGCAGACTATTGGAGAGGCCAGCCTATGGGTGAAAGTATTGGATAACATCACATTTAACAATGGGAACAAGTCAAAAGATACAAAGTATTTTATTGCCACTTCTTACTCTCTCTAATCACATAAAAGTAATTTAATTGTGAAATGTCATTTTATTATCAATTTTTCAGTATTGTATCTCACAAACAAATTTTACACCATCTCTGATTTTTAACAGCTTTGCAGAACAAACTTTTGTAGCAACAAATGACATATTTTTTTCTCCTAACAGTGTATTTAACTCATGTAAATGGGTGCTCTTTTTCCTATTACATTGAAGACATTACATTATTATTAGTATTACATTACTGTTTTCCTGTATCACTGAAGAACAGAAATTAAGGAATAGGAAAACTGTCACCTGTTAGAAATAACAAAAGTTCTTGTCATAGTCAATATTTTCTTCCAATTTATTTTCCTGTGTGTTCTACTACAGTCACTGCCGTTTTTTTCCAAAGGGACCATAAATAAATTATCCCTCTTTTTTCTTGAGGGACCATAAATAAGTTACTGTAAAATTACCTAAAGTATTTTAAATGTTCCTCTCACAGCAGGTCTTTTGTGAAGCAAAAGATCAAGAGATCTGTAAAGATCTGTTCTTTACAGATCAAGGCACCTCAGCTTTCTTGGCTCTGGATCACTGCATTCTTCATTAATGTGACTAACTGTTCTATCATTTTTGGACTTAGAAAAAAATGAAAACAAAGAAATGAGTTTTCTTAGGTCACTCTTTGGTGCATTTGGCTGAGACCCAGAAACACAGCTGAGACGCAGAAAAACAGAAATTACAGACTTTATAGGCATCTGACCATATTATTCCTTCAGCCTCTCCCATCCTGAGGACATTGTCTCCATTCTTTGCTTTGAAGCTGAAAACCCCAGCACCACTGATAATTCACTGTCCTTTCACCAGTCGTGGATGGGAGGACTGGCAGCCTCAGTAGTGGAAAATGAAACTCCTTCCTTTCAGAGAGTGAGCTTGTTAGTCGGGCCAGCACTCCCAGGGCAAGAGCTATGGGCCACAGCTCAGGTAAACATGAACACAAATACATATAGACATCTTACAGCCTATAATCTGCTTGTGTACAGCATTATGAACTGAAAACATCTATGGGCATAGGACTCTGACTGTGAAGGCCACTACAGCACTTTTGCAGTCACTAGTACTTCATAAAGACATCTGGTCTAGTCTTGTAAAATCCCATGTCAACCCTGAAATACAAATCAAATTAAGCACAAATCCAGAAGCTCATTAAGTTCTATGCTCATTTTTTGCAGCATTATAAAAATCAAGAATTTAATTAATTAAAAATTTTCCATTCACAGTAGTAATAGGCAAACATTTCCATTTGTGAGCCACATGGACATATCTATCTCTGTATCACTAAATAAACCCCATTGATGAGATTATTACACAGTTTACTGTATGGATGTATAATGCACAACTGTATTATAGAACGTGTTATACAGTATGTTGTATAATACAAGGAAAGCGTGTATAACAAATTGTACACTTACTATTTAATACAGTTCTGTAACAGTGCAGGTGCAGCTTTGGGTCTTACCACCTAATGGTTGGGGTCTGTGGAATTCCAGCATCACAAAATGATAAGGTTGTACCTTGACAGTTTTTAAGACAGAACTTGGAGTACTTATATTGTACTTCAGGAGCTTTGACAGTTTTTTATCTCTGTTATGTAAGTTCTGAGCTCGGATGATTTCAGTGTCCAGGTTTTATAAACGAGAGCTGCGGTCAGTGCCACCAGCCATGTTCTCATTGGCGAGAGGAAGAAGGCCCAGGTGCCGTATGTTCGCTGCAGGAAATAGCAGGAATAGACCTGCCAGGCCAGGAGCAGGGCCATTGCCAGGTGAACAGGCACGGCCACGAGGCGCCGGACGTGACGGAAGTGGGAACGGAAGCTGTGGCCCTGGCATCGCAGCAACAGGCACCAGCACAGATAGGCCATCAATGGCAGGTTGAAAAACATCATCTGAAAGGAACAGCAAAGAAAAGTAAGACGATGAGCAAGCCGGGGGTTCTGGGTAACATCTATGAAGGCTTAAAAACATAGGCACAGATAAAGCTGTCCCATTCTAAGGGCTGAGTACAATTCCCAGAGATGGAATCTCAGGATGCACCTCCACGACTCTGCAGCTGATAAAGCTGCGACTGCCTGTGCCTGAGTCCTAGGCCAAGCACTCCTGCCCATTCCTATGCAGTAAGAGGCACTAACACATATCTGACATTTCCTGGAACCGATTCAGGGAGCTGGACTTAGCAAAAAATTAGCATGGCAAAAACAGATGGTCTGTATGTCAGCTTAACTCTGACCCAGCCCACTGTGGTGTCACACTGGTACAAAGGGAGACACCATGAAGAAGGAGGCAATGCTGGTTTGGGCCTCTATCTTAAATGCCACCTTGTCTTTCAGGTTAATGGGGAAACCACTCCTGGGAAAACTGGACTCATGTGTGCTCAGAGAGTGACACCTGCTGATCTGAAGGGTTATTAAGGCTGCAGGGGCTGCCCTGGCCACTCAGTTTTTTTGCTTAATCACTGTGTGTGAGCCAAGGGCAAAACCAGAAAATTTACAGAAAATTTAGAGTTGCAAATCTGTAGAGACAGCCTCTAATTCATATCTCCAGGGAGTCCAAAGCAACATCATTTTATTAGAGAAACAGAGAAGTTTGTGAAAATAATGCACAACCTCCTTCCTTTCTGCCCTTTAAATCTACAGAAAGGTAAGAAAGACCTCTTGTACTCAGGCATGGTCACTAATCTCTCTACTTCCAAGACTGCTTTCCTTGTAATACTATTAAAAAAAAAAGAAGGAAAAAAGTCCCTGAGAAAAACCCCTGGGTTTTAGCCTTTATTTTATAAATACTCACCTGTAAAATCCCAACCACAAACGTCATACTGCCCTGTAAGAAGGCACCACCAACAAACACCCCAAAGGAAAAACAGGCCCCCATCTGGCCATCTATGAGTTCACCTACAAACCATGGTCCTGCAAGAGAGGAAACCAAACATCACCATCAGGAAACACAACAGAGACACAGCCCTTTCCCACACGGCCCTTTGTACCCTGAGACTTCCTTACTGCTTGTCCATAGGAATAAGCCTCATGTTTTCCTATTCAGCAAACTGCAGTCTGGTGTGAAAATACCACAGTATGACAGGGGGTTGTGGCATGCAATGAAAATACTTTTGAATTAGTTTCATCTCTGTGACAATTTTCCACATCATATATAATATCTTCCTTATGAGAAAGGTGAAAAGGTGGATCCTTTCAAAGGGTAGCTTTTCCCCAGAATTACAGAAACATATATGAAAAATGTGGTCACAAATAATTCCAGCCTTGTTCAGCATAGAAATTAAAATAGGCAGGCTGCTCTGTGTTATGCATACTGCACTGACTAACAAGAAAATAGCTATTTCAGTAACATGTTATCAGAGGAGAATAAGCTCAGATTGCTAGTTCTGATGCTAACAATCAAAAAATAAGTGAAAACCAAACTAAATTTAAAAATACTTCACTTTCAGAGTAATTTAACAATCTACGTGTTTAATTAATTCAGGGCTTCTAAGTTAGGCTCTTACAAATAAACATTTAGTCTCTTTGGACATTAACTTTTAAAGTTCCACATAGATTTTGTAACTTAAGCAGATTTTCCCCATTCTCCAAGATGTTAGAATTCTTAATTTTGAGCAGGATCTAATGTGTAATTTCAAAATAATAATTTATGTTTTTGAGTACTCTAGGCTACTTACCCAGAATGGTATATAAATTCAGAACCAAAAGTGAGTAATAGAAGGTGTTTGTTTTACTGAAGACATGAAGAGAATACGAAGTCAGAGTAAGTAATCCTGGCTTTTCTAAACAGAGACAACATTTAAGAAAAATACACTTAATTCAGTTTGCAACACCTCCCCAGATATATATATATATATATATGTATAATACTGGTCTTTCTGAAACAAATCTGCACATTATTTACTCATTCTTTGAAATAAAGAATATCAAAATAATATTTGCTATGTCTAAAGAAAAATGCAGAGGAATGCATTATTATTACTGTGATAACTGAAAGTGAAGAACCAATAAATATAACAATCTATATTAAAAACAGCAGAGCAACCTGCCATTCTAAAGGAATACACTTACTGTATGTAAATAATACTGAACGACCATTCTATACCCAGAAAATTAAGTTAGCTAGAATGAAAAACAGGGAGAAAGTATGTATTAAATGAAAAGTAAGAGAATCAAAACAGTAACTCTGCAAACCCAGAAAGGCGGGTCAGCATGGACTAGATTAATTGGATTTCCTTTGATTAAATCTACTTTAGTGAGATCTGATAGCAACTCAAAATTAAGGCTAAGCATTAAAATAACACTATTCTGAGAAGTGCGTGGTGTTAGCAGAAAAAGGCAGTATTAGCTCTCTAACTGAAGCAGACAATTCACAGATCAAGACAGCCTTCCTTAAAAGTTAGCTTGTAGACTTACACCTATTATGTGGCCTTCTCACAAAGAATGAACCCCCAGAGGGCAAGCTTCACCTTTGCAAATCAACAGCTCTAACAAATTTGTTCACTAATTTGTCAAACATTTGTAATGGTCCACATGAACCTAGGTGACCACAGAGTCAGTTTTTTTAATATTTAGCTGCAGAGTGCCATAAAGGCAACTGAAAATCTGATCCTTTTCTATGTAAGCAGTTGCTGTAGTTACCTCAGGATGCTACATGATTAGGAATATAAAGGAAGGGACAACACTGACATGAATAGGAAGGGAGGTGGCTTCCAGAAAAATCTCATTAGCAAGGTGTGGTTCAAATGATTGTTTAAAGGATAAATGCCATGAGCTTAATAGTAATAATTTTCATTTACTAGATCTATCACAAAGTATCAAGTTATGACAGAAATGGCCTTAATATTATTTTGAGAAAGACCCAATCCTTTTCATGGTCTTTGCAAAAGTTAGCAAATATTGTCTTTGCAGAAGGAAATCTGTTTCTCCACTCAGGCAAGAGAGAATTCTGTGACAACTGTAGTGAAACAAGCACATATACAGAACTAATACAAAACAAAACATTCCTTTCCCTGCGTGTTGGATTCTTCAGTGAGAAAATTAAAATGAAACCTTGGACTTCAATCAACCTTATTTTTGTTTAAACAATGATACCTGCTCAAGTTTCTGGTTTACTTTATTTGATATATTGGAGGTTTTCCAGGTTCCCTTAAGTGCAAAACAGCAGCTTCTAAGGAACCAATCAAACCCCACAATAGCAGATGTAAAACACACATGGTGATTAACAGCACAATTACTTACATATTGTTAGCACACAGGTCAACAGTAAAAAGTTTAGGGGAAAACAGATCTAAAAACCACAGGTAAACATTAGTTCATACCTTTGAGTGCTGGCTTTTGGAGGTGTCGGAAAACAACAAGCAAGGTAATCTGAATCAGCACAATCAGTCCAAAGAGCACTCGAGCCTGAAAAGACAGTTTTGACTGTAAGCCAGCCCTGGAATAATAGCAGCTTTGGAGCATGCCTTATTGATAGAATGGTACAAAGATTCTACTTGAAACATATATTCAAAGCTTGTTGGTGTCATTGAGCTGAAAAGTAAAAAGGAAAGTTAAGAGTTTCTAAGTTGTTGGATTTGTATTGTACTGACTTGAATTCTGCTGAATAGCTGAAAGCGATAGACCTGAATCTTTAAATAACAGGGTTTGTAAACACATCCATTGAAAAAGTGTAGTTACACTTCCAAGGCAAAACACTGTCTGAGCACTGTTCTGAGGAGAAATGCAGTTCAAGACATGGTGTAGAATGCGTGACTGATTAATAAAACCAAGATAATAATTTTGAGCCAATTATGATAAGAACTATGGTCATGTGGACTCTCTTATGTGGTTCTATAAGAGCACATAAATTACTAAGACTTGACATCCTTCTTTGCATGTACTGAGCTGTAACACATCTGGATATGACCTGGAACTTACTAAAGTTGATGAGGATTTTGCCCTCCACTTCACTGGAGCTAGTTATAATGTCAGCAGCTGACAGTGAAAATATTTGCAGCATTCTTTCCAGAAACCATATTGCAACAGTTCACAGTGAATTTCTCTTTGGTTTAATGTTTCCTTTTTCTACTTTCTCCAGTAGCTCCTTTTCAGTTTCTTTCTTGCACAAAATGTGTGTATAGCTATGCCCAAAAAATGGATAATTGGGACTAAATCAAATATGTCAACTATTTGTAAAAAACATTGCTGCAGTATTTGTGGTTGAAGTGAGCAACTTGAGAACCTTTAAATGTTTTGGAATTTCAACAGAGTCATATATAGAAAAAAGTAAACAGCATTCAAGTCTATGAATTCCTTCAGGAATTATGAAAATGCCTACTGCAGCTTGGGAAGCCAACATGGAGTAACAGTTGTTTTGCTGAAAGTACTTACTAGAACATAGTGGTCAGTGAGAAGAATAAAAGATGACCAAAAGTCAAATCTAAGAGAGAGGTTTTCTTCCATACCAAATAAATGGCTCCGTGTGCCAATTCTTCCTGAAGCATCCTAGATTGATATAAAATGAGAGCAATTACATTGCAGTGATACAAACAACTGTCTAGTTAAAGTTCCTAATTATCATTGCAGCTTTTCTAGAAAGATACAATTGATGCATTCTTCTCTGGCATACTGCTGTATTAAATTCTACCTACAGAGGATTACTTACAGTCAATTCTGAAGTTTCAAGTAAATTGGTGATTATAAAATCATAATCTGAAACTGCTACATATGAAGAACCTGTCAGAGATTCAGCAACTTATGGAAGACTGTGACTGTTTACTGCCTGCCCCCCCACAATTGTTTTCTGAAAGTTCAATTCTAGGTAATAGCCCATATTAAAATATTTTGAAATTTTGTTGTGCTTCATTTCTGGTATATTTGCCATAAACTCATATAGATAAACAAACATCCAGTAGATCCTGGCATCCAGTAGATTTTCCCTGCTGCACCTGCACTGTTCATTCACTCAGAGCTTGTGGGACACTGAGGTCCCTTTTCACAGAGCTGCTCCCCAGCCAGGCAGATCACAGCCTGTGCTGCACTCCTGGATTATGTTTTCCTGGGTGCAAGTCCTTAGACTTTTCCTTGATGAACTTGATAATGTTCTTTTCTTCTTAGCCCACAATTTGCCCTTGGTTAATCTGTGTTGGCTCTTCCCAGTCATGTGTTTCATCTGACTTGAGATAGCCCCCCACAAGGATTTGCTTCCTAATTTTCCCAGGGACTGAAGACTGATGGGCCTATAATTTCCTGGATCCTCCTTTAAGCCCTTCTTGTAGACAGGAGAGTCATTACCCGTCTGCCAGTCTTCTGGGATGCCCCCTGTCTCCACAACTTCTCCAAGACTATGGAGAGTGGCCTTGCAAAGATGTCAAAGAGGTCTCCTAACACTCTGGATTGTAAACTGTCAGGGCCCATTGATCTGTAGGATCAAGTTCCTGTAACAGGTCTTACTCCATCTCTTCCTTCACTGACAGTGGCTCTCTGTTTGCATCAACCTTGATCCTTGTTCCCAAGGCCTGAGGCCCAACACTGCTGGTAAAGACAGAGGTGAAGGAAGTGTTGAGAACCTCTGCCTCTTCAGAGCTGTTGGTGACTATTTCACCTTGGCTATTTAACACCTGGCCAGTATTTTCCTTCTGTTTCTGCTAGTTGTTTATATACCTTTAGAACACTTTCTTGTAATTTTTGACATCTCTGGCCAAATTTCAATTCAAGTTTGCACTTCTGTCATGTCTTATTTTACGTCTTACGAAAAATATTACTGCTTTCTTTAGCCCAGCAGCTTTATGAATATTTTGGTGCTTAGCAGTCAATGTTTATTCATTTATTAAATCCTTTGGTTTTTGTAATCAGACAAATATCAAAGTATGTCTGTTATCAGGTATTTTGTTCCTAGTTATGTGAGGCAGGAGGGTGATAGAGAAGCCATGACAAGAAAAAAAAAATCAATATGAAGAATGCCAACAAATACCTTACCTGGACAGTCACATCAATGTGATGGAACCCTTCACTGTAGTTTTGTGGGCTCCACTTCAGCACATAGAGAGGGCCAGACACCTGACGTGCATTCCCCAGGTGAACTCCATCTATGTAGACTTTGACAGAGATAATGACAGAAGGAGAGAATGCCAGAATTCTAAGGAGTAAATAAAGAGCAAAAGAACAGATTTGTTACTGGACTTGCAGGTATGTCATTACTTCCTTAAGAGCAAGGCCCTAAATGTTAAGCTGCCTTGTACTAAAGAGTTCAAAATATTTAGAAATTAAAACAGTGAAATATCTGTAGGCTAATGGTAACATGGTAGCTCTTTCCTACAGTTAAAAAAAATAGTTCTGTATGGCACTCCACAAAAGAGCAGGATAGAAAACTGGCTGTGGAACAGACAAAAAGGTGCCAGAAATTGTAAGGCCCTAGCAGAAATAATTTTAGAACTCTTGCTTCAAAACATTTGCAGACACATAACCATACACTTGTAGATGGCTTCATAAAAAATTGCCAGGCTCTCTGTCTCTAAAGTCCTTTGTTGTTGGGAGTGGGTTTTTTTCCTCCTTTTTTTTTTTTTCTTTTTGCTAATCAGAATATAACATCCCAGAGATTGTGCCTGCACTTAGGACAAATGGAGTGGAATGCAAGACTGATATTACAGATCTCAGATACAACTGATGTACTGTCACTTGGCAGTGATTGTATTCATAGAAACAGTGATACAAATACAGACTCAAAATATTGCACATACAATTCCTGTCATTTCTGGTAACACAAAAAAGTCATTCCAGAGCATGTTTTAGTTAAATGAAAGAGTTTCATACAGTTATGGTGAACAATTCTACCAGTTCATATATTTAATATAATCATAAGAATGTTCAGATAAGATTCTGAATAGGAAACTGGAAAGTAATTAGGACACCTAGTAGGATACTGCTCCCTAATTGGAAAGTATGACAAACTTCTTTTTGTTGTAACCCTATGAATGCAGTATTTCAAGCAGATTAGTCTTACAGCAAATATAAAGTGCTGAAAAGGGCCATTGAAATATAAATGTGAAAGTTAAATAGATAAGGTAAAAATGGAAAGATTTAAAATGAATATGAAAATTGGCAGAGGCTTCTCGTGTTTTAATATATAAAGGATCTGGAATTGAAAAGACAAAAAGCTAAGAAAGCTATGTATTTTTAGAAAAATACATAGACTAAATCCTGCAATCAGCAGAGTCAATGTGAACATGGGAGATAAATAGCACAGATTACATATTAGTCTATGCATATTGATTACATATGAATCTATTTTAATTACATATTAATTGATCAGCTTTGGTTACATAAAGTTCAATTGACTTTAGGGAAAATAACTGCATAAATAAAACAAACATGAATTACTACTACGCAATCTTTTTATCACAGATATGATACAAAAAGAGCTCTTTGGAACAATCTTCCAGAGAAAAAGTGAATTCTGAGAACAGTAGACACACATTAAAAAAAAAAGGTTTTGTGTATATACATATAAATATAGTTAAATATTGTGAAATCAAGACATTACAGGGTACCTGATATGAGTGGAATAAAGAATTTTGACTAATGGTTCATGAGTAGAACTGCTGTAAAGGAAGGATTTGGGATTGGTGATGAGAACTACAGGCCACTCTTCAAAGTTAAGATCTGCAAAGCTGAGGAGGTCATGATCAAATGCAAGGATCCGGTACCTATAATGAAAGGAAAAAAAAATTGGTAATCCAAACTGCTGTGTGAACAGCTGATTCCCACGCTTCTCAAGTTCCTAAACAGAACCTGGCTTTATTTCCATTTTTTATCTTCTGTAGTTGATCTTACATTTTCCAACTCTGCTGTATTAACTGTACAGTTGCTTATCTCTGATGAGGTTAATTTTATTATAAATCACAGAAGCAGTACTCAAAATTCCAAGTGTGAAGATCTATGGAATTTTGCACATGAATCAGATAGATGAACATTACATTAAAGAACTCAGATATAAGGTACATTCCACAATGTCTGTGTAGGTACTGTAGTTAAGGACAACAAACCCAGTATGCTCTTTCCCTGTATTCATACCTGTATTTTTCTTTGGATTACTGCAGAATAAAAGCTAATATACATTCCATGTAGAATCAGACATTTTTTGATATGCTAGTAAGGTAACATTTCTCAGGTGGACTATTCCTGTGTCAAGAATTCTAACAGCTAGTGCAGAGCATGTGTATTTTGAAGTAGTGATGCTGAATTTTATTACACTTTATTTGTCTACATATGAATAGCAAACACATACTAAAGGGACATTTAGATGCCCCCTTTTTAATTTTTAAATATCAAGAATTAATAAAAAATTATTTAATTTATTAGCACACTGTTGGTATGGGAAAAAATCCCAAACATACACACAAGGCCTTTTTTTTCAAAAGCAATAACAGTAATAACCAGTCAGGCTGATCTCATGCCTCTTTCAAATTCACCACACAGCATAAAAGGGAATCACAGTACAGCAAGGTAGGTTTAATACAATAATTCACTCATATGGGCTTTACTTACCTCCTATTATCCATCCAGTCTCCCAATTCAAGTTCCAGAGTGCCACCACAGTGCTGACTGTGCAAGACTGGCATCAGCCCACCCATTGTATGGAGATGTCCACATAAATAGGCTGTGGCAGAACTAAAAAAAAAACAAACAAAAAAACCAAAAAAACCCAAAAAACACAATAATTGTGATTATTTGGATGGGAAGGAAATATCACTGCAGAAAACCTGAAAAGTGAGAGATGAGCATGTGATGACAGGCAAGAAATGCACTTAATGCTGAAAACATACAGGATAAGACCTTACCTCATTAGTGTTCGTATTCCAGGGGACGAGGAGATGATTGTTGAGGTGGGGTAATGGCCAAACCAGATAGTATGGTTGCTGTGCAGACTTTCTGTTGCCATCAAAGACAACTCTGCCATTTGATTCTGAAACAGGCAAGTGACAAACCCATTTTTCTAAATAAATGTCTCACATGCATTTTAACTCAAAAATGTAAACACTATGAACACAAATCTTTCAAACGATTTTTCTATATTAAAAAATCCCCAAACCTTCAAACAAACCACTACAGAAATGAAACAGCCAGCAAAATGGAATGCAAAGACTTATACAATACCATGTTTAAAATCCCAAAAAAATTATAGGGTCTCTTAGGGCCTGGGCTGAGAGTGGCATCCACGCAGATGAATGAATAGTTCCCGAAAGAGGTGGTATGGATGTAATGGAAAGAGCCATCTTTACGCCAGGCAGAGTATTTCCTAACGAAGTAAGATGGAAATACTGCTGTTAGGAAAGCTTGTAGCCATGACAAACATACATTGCGTTCTCTCCTTCCATTGACAACAAGTAATTTCACTATTTCGGACTTACAAAACTGAAGTGCTTTTGATACTTTTTGCTAGATGGGAATTGTACATATCTTCCACTGGCAAAGACATAACATTTCAACTAACAGTACCACCTAAATTGCTCTATTAAGGATTAAATTCTGTAACTAAAATGATTGTGAGTTAATCTGACAATCACTAAAATTCATTAAGTTTAGGTTGTTGTTTTTTTTTTTTTTTAATCTTCTTTTGGGGTTTTGGGGTGGGCATTTTGTGTGCATTTGTGGTTTTTTTGTTTCATTTTTGTTTTACTCCCTGCATGATTTGTGGAAACGAAAACATTTCTGAGTTCAGATGATGAGTATAATTTGGATACATCCAGAAATCAGTTCATGTCCCTGTTCCTCCACCAATCAGAAATAAAACTGCCAGAAAGGGTGACCTGAATAGAATACAAGCCAATATATTAAAAACAAGTTTTCTATACCTCTAATGGCATAAAAACCCTTTCACAGTATTTTTTAAGTTAACATTATCTTTATGAATGTCATCAACTTCAATAAAATTTTCTCCTTTAGTCCCACTTTGAGTCTGTGTAACAGTTGATTCATCCTCTGCTAATGCCGTGAACATATAATAGGAATCTATGTTTTTGTGTAAAAATATTGTATGTCAATACAACCCATTGCCCTCTTTAATTTTAATGCATAATAAACACCAGAATGTGGTGCTGAATAACTGTTTTCCCTGGCTTCTATTCTAATTTCTGCAAACAATTTTTAAAATTTTAATATTTTTATATTATTAATATTTTTATTCATTAAAAAAACCCTCCGTTTCACTCTTCCATCATCGCTCTCCTAGAGTGTGACTAAAATTTTTGACAGTGACATTGACAGATTTAACACACTGAATTACAAAACAGAAATATAACAGATAAGAAATCTGCACAAAGAATTCTCTATTTTCTCAATCAATTCTGCTCTACTAACTGACAATGCAAAAGACAGAGGGAATAGTAGATATGATCCTGGGCTACAGGAAAGTCAGTGAAAAAGCATATATGTAGTAACTGAAAAAGAATATTGTTTAGTGAATTTGACCTTGAACATAGCTGCATCTGTACGGTAAATAAAAGTACCTGTAATAATTCTGAACACTATCCAGGTGTGGAATGTTGAATGAATCTGTAAAGGAGAAAAAAAGGAAATAAGGAAACTTTCAGATCAAATTGATTATTGGCCTCTGTATCTAACTAGGTAATGTTGAGATAAAGCACTCTCAGCAGGTGCTGAAGAGCTACTTTTTAAAAAATGCGTGATTGACAAGCAGACTAACTGTGCAGAGGAGACATTTTATACTCAATGCAATTAAATGGCAATAGTTTTCTCATTTAAGTTTTCATTCAAAGCTAAAGGCATTGTGGGAATATAAATTGTTATTTAGCAGCTAAAAGCTAAAGTTGTCTCCATTTTGACCACAGAGCTTTTCAGAAGCTTTTTCGGACTGGGTGCATGCTCTATAAGACTTAACTCATTCATGGAAAATAAAGTAGCCATGGCATCAGAGAATAGCATGTGTAGGACAGACATCAGCTTAGGGAGTTCTGTACTGCAACAGTTCCACCTCTATGGGTATATATGATAAAGCATCCACTTTTTTTCCCTAAGTGCAGCTTCCTGTAACAGCCTGTTTATACAGCCTACATGATTGTCAGCTTGTGTTTGAATGCTTACAGTGTGGTGACAACTGATGGATATAAACTTCTATGACTCCCTTCTATTCAAAAGAAAACAAATTTCCTTTAGCTACTGGACATGTGATACCTTTTACACTTAAACCTATGAGGAGGAAGTCTATGAAAAGTAAACTGGAACCGTTTCTTCGGCATGGTAAGGTTACAGTTTGCCCTTCCATTAAATAATGTGCCGTATAAAATAATGATGTGGAAACTAACATCTGAAGTCATGTTCTACTACTTGCCAAGTAAAAGACTCTTAACTTCTCTGGTACTAAAACTCCAGCAAGAGCTTGTAAACAAAGTGTGTCCTCAGTAGACGTGGATGGCAAGCCCATCTCCTGATTCATGAATACTAACACATGAGTGAGTACTAACACTTTACCTCTGTATTCTGTGATCTGCAATCACAGGGAAGACAGAAATGTTTAATTTTCTTCTTACCATGATTCCCTTTGATGTCTATCCACTTGGTTTTTTCCATAACCCTTGATCTCTTCAGGATTGACTGGTAGATTTTCCACTCATCTTCTACCTGCTCAGATCCCAGTTTATCTCTTGTCTTAGCATCTGTCAGATCACCTGAGAGTGTACAAAGGTGAGATATAACTAGAGGCCTACACAGCTTATACAAATACTGTCACTAGACATGCTATTCCTGCCTCCAAGTGTAAGTGGCTGCAGGCCTAGGTGCAATCTGGATGTTCCTGTACCTGGTCCACAAGGTCAGGGTAAATGCCTTCTAATGCAGATGCAGAAGCCTCATCAGACACCTATTAACCACATCACTGCAGTACTTTCACTAATTAGATACGTAACTCTCTGTAGAAACAAAACTCCAGGTCTAGCATTAAGATTCTAAAGCCTTGCATACAGTAACAGCTCAAAGTCTTTTTGATTTTCTTGTCAAATCTTAACCTATTTCAATAGCAAGCTGTCAAATGAAGTGCTTATTTCACCTCTCGGTATGATATGTTCAAATGGAAACCAGCAACAAAATCTTACATTAATTCTCAGGTGAATTTCGTACAAATGAGCAGGGATTGCTCTAAGAGAGGAACTGTCTCCTAATGACTAACCACAGACGTTGCTCACTTCTGTAATTTCAAACACAAAGAATGTAGAATCATGACCAAGACAAGAGGAAAGGTAGCTGCTAGCAAGGACTAAGACGCAGCAACACATATTGGGAAAACAATAGCTATCTTGTGTGATTGTGTCTGTTACATATAGAACACACTAAACTCACTGAAGAAAAAATAATTCTCTTGTTGAGAAGTTATGCTTTTCAGCTTCTAGCAGTCTCTCTTCAGCTGCAATTCCATTTCCATTGCTTAAGATACCTTAATGTTTAAAGTTCTGTCTTGAGATCCTAGAAATTTGATTTGCTGTTCCTTTGACAGTACACTCAACAGGAAATTCACACTCTTCAGTTGCTTACCTGTTGCCAGAACAAGTGCTGGCTGAATTACATCAATTGTTTCAGAACAGAATTTTTCAAAGTCAGGAGCTCGTCTGGGATCCCGAAATTTGCTGATGTGAATATCGGACACCTGCAAAAGAGAAGAATTAAACACTTCCCCAAGTGGAGGGTTATTGCTTCCCTAGGTTGTTCTGCAAAGCCAAATATACATAGGAATGCAACGTAAGAGCAGTCACAGTGATTCATGTCAGTGTAAGGCATACTGGGAGAAACAGCAGTGGGTGACTAGGGGAGAATGAAAGCAGAACAAGCAAATGATATTGCAACTCTAACCCCTAAAATCACATTTACATCAAGAAAATTTCCTTAAAACTAAGGGCATACAATAACATGAGGAAATACTTAGGTATCCACAGTAAAATGTGATGACTGCAAGTGGCCTGTTGCCTTTCAAATTCTGAGAGTTTCTGTGCAGCACAGTGGTTTTGCTGCAAGAAAGAATACAAAGTAGTTCTGCAAAGCAATAGGTTAAAGCTACCTAGAACTTGAAATATACTGAAAATTTATTTTGTATCTGGTGTGACATTTCCAGTAGCTGAGTGGAAGGACTTTTAACATTCTATACAAACATTTTAATGGATCTAATGAGTGTGTTTAGATCCCATTCCATGTGTCTTCAAGATGGCAAAGATTGCCTAAGAAATGATATGACTTGTATGTAACTGTAAAAGATGCTGTTCATTTCTGAATCAGTCAAAGCCCTCATATCAGAAGAGCTGTTTTGGGGAAAATAAGAAAAGTAAGATTTTTCTATTTTTTTCCATTGTGGCTTTTCAGTACTGTACAAGAAAACCTTTGTGTGAATGGTTTCAATTCCACTTTCCATCCTACTTCAGTCAGTCGATTAATTAATTGTCCTTGGTTTAAAAAAATGGTATTTGATGCTCAAAAAGCAGTAAGCATATGCTCATGGCCATCTGACAATATCACTTGGAAAGGAAAACATTAACTTTTACATTCAATTTAATAAACCTGTTCTTGTAAAGCTTGTAGTTTTTGAAAAATACAGATAAAATATCTTTGACAAAAATTATATGCTTCTACTTATGCAGTCATCTATATATGAAGAAAATATTACCTGAATACAGTTTTTTAATTCTGCTTAGGAAAATTCCCCATTTGGATTGACATGGAATTTTTTGCCTAGATCAGAATTGCATGCTAAAAAAGGCAAACACTTTTAGATAAACCTTTACTTTCATTGATGCATTCAAACTAGTGTGAAGCAAAGAGCACAGCAAAACTACCTTGATACATCAAACCTCATTTAATCATTGACAAGGATACAACTTGTTCTGCTTCTTTTCAGCCTGTGTATTTTCAATTACTTTTTCTCAGCAATCAGAGAAAATCAAAACTTCTACAGTTTTCATTCTTGAGAAAAAACAATCTTACAAGAAACCTTGCTCCTGCTCTACCAGTAACTACAGTAAATGTATCTTTCCAAACTTACATCGGAGAGTGGTTTGGAAGCCTGATTTCCTACAATGACCTTCCCTCTTCTCTTCCCCATGAGTTTAAGATTTAAAAAAAGGTTTAACTTGTCATTTCTAAGAGTTACAGTGTCCTGGGACTTCTGAGAGCTGGGACTAAGTTTCTGTCATCACTAACAGCCATGACATATGAAGATCTCAGAAGTGGAGCCTCTTCCTTTTTTTTTTTTTTTAAATTTTTAATTCACTTCAGATAATATCCCAATAAAAGGAAAGACAGTGGGCAAGATGAAAAGCTTATAATGCTCTTATTTACTTTCCAAAATGTAGGTGAAAGCCCATTTGCTGCTCTTTCCCCTCCCTCTGATTGGTATGAATACTTGGCCTCTCATTGCATCATAGGCAGTTACTTTCAGTAAAATGGGTTGGAAGAGATTTAGGGGTGAGGAAAAATCACCACCAACATTCCTTATCCAGCAACGATGTGATTCAGGAGAGGCAGGCACTAACAAGGGAGAATTACAAGGTCCAGAGCAACAGTAGAATGCATTCAGCTGATGGAAATGGGAGAAATAATTATAAGCTTGTCAAACACTGAACTAGAGTGTCTATTTGGCATTGGGTAAGAAAGGAAATTCTGCTGCAATAAAGGTGGATGAGCCACTAAGAGAAGATAAAAGTAGAAAGACTGTGATTTAGTTCAGTTTAAGAAGAGATAATCCTCTGGGATGAAAAACAAGGCAGGAACTGCTGGGGGCAGAACTAACCATCTTGAGCTCTATTCAGTGACCTAGGCTAGACCTATGGAGTCACCAGGGAGCCTGAAGTCTGTTTCCCACAACATCATCAGGCACAAGGCTGGATTTGGTGCTTGATTAGTTTCCAAGTTAGGTCAATGATAAAGCAGCTGTTAAAGGGCATGTCTGAAAGAGAACATAACCACTTGAAAGTAAAGCCAAGTCTCAAATTAGCTGTGCTGTGACCTATCCTTGCGAGAACTCCACTTGAAGTGACACAACCAGAGAGAACATGGCAAGGGAAACGTGGGCCTGTGCGTGCTGCTTGTCAGTATAGCTCTGCAGCTGCTATATGCTGCTGTATCTGACTCTTCACAAGATAGCAGCTCAGAGTAGGGGCTTTCCTTACAATAATTCAACCATATCTCTTCAAATGTACTCTGCAGTAAAAATAAGCCTTAAGTCACTTAAGGAAAAATTACTGAAAAAAAAATTACACCACAATTGGAGAGAAAAAGGACTTATATATGCCAGCTTGTTCAGTAAGAGCACTGCCTGCAGCTAATAAAGTCAGGCAAAGTGTTCTTGAGATTGAGAATGAAAGCAAAACAGTAAAAGCAGCTATTTGTTAGAAGGAAATGCACAGCAATCCCTGTGACATCTCAGCCACAGATTAACTACAAATATGTAAACACCTTCATGGCTAGTTCTGCACTAAGCGCTTTGGGAATCCTCTGGGGAGAAGAGTCAGAAGAGGCCACAGAAACAGAAACACTAAGACGTGACAATTTGCTTCCAGGACTATGCCAGGTCAACTCGGGTTTTAAGTTTAACCTGGAAACAAAGCTGTGTACATTTAACCTTCTGAATACTGCAACAGTACTTTCTATTGCTATAAATCAGTAAAGCTATTTTCCCAGCCACACAACTTTTCTGAGGTTTTGGATAGGGAAAGGGATAGGCAGAGCCTGCATATCTCCCCGGGATATCAGATAATACTGCATCAGGTACTGATGCAATATATAGGGTACTGTAATAATTAGCTGATTTTTAATTACCCACTTCCACTACACACATCTTGTCTGATAGGGAAACTTCCCTGTGCAACCACCCAGGAGTCACTCTGGCAGTCACACTCACACCACCTGAGCTGGGTAGAGACCTCCTCACAGCTACACCCCACACACAGTCAGACCAGGTTTCCCTACCAGCTCAGCCCAACGTTTCCCACAATCAGATCCCCGTCTCAGACTTCGAGATCGTTAAAATAATTTCATCTTGGTGCAGTAATTAACAAAATAACAGTTCCACTTGAGTACCTATGAGAAGGGGTCCCAAAGAAAGGAATCCCCTGGCTTTTGTATCCTAACAGTCTGAGAGCAGGCGCGTCTGCGGATCACGGTGTCCTGCCGTCTCTGAGTGTCCGGTCCCCTGACCGGGCCACAGGTCCCCGTGCCCTTCGCTGTGTAAAGGGTTTCCCAGGTCCCGGCCTTTCGCCTCGGGCTCCCGCCCCCCAGAGCTCAGCCTGCAGCTCGCCCTGCCGCTGCACATCGAGCTGCCGGCACTGAACATATTCCTCAACGCGACCTTTCGGGCAGCCTGGCCAAACACTTGTAACCTGGGCTTGACCGCCCGCCTCCGCTGTGCCCGCGGCTCGGCCNNGTCCACCTCCCCGGCGGCCGGGCCGGCCCGCGCTCGGCCGCGGTTGGCTCGGAGGACCGATGCCAGCGGGGCCGGGGGTGGGCGCTCCCCTTGTGCTGGCGCTTTTATCCGGCGAGCCGGGGGATCCCGGCTCTTCCCCCGCTGCCTGCGCCCTGAGCGTTCCCACTTTCCCCTCCAGCCGCTGGGGTGCCTGGAAATGCCTAGGTTAAAACAGAACGAAACCCAGGCGTACGAAGGGATCAGTGTCTCAGCCTGCTTCCTTACAAATACAGCATGTAAACATTCGCTTTCTCTCCTGACGGTGTTATAATTCCACCTGCTGGAAATCTAGGCAGTTGACCTATTTTGCTCCTGACGGAAGTATTTTTATGGTATTCTGAACATTTTATACATATGTATGTACACACACCATTTTAAACCTTGCTATAGCAACTGCAGTTTCATAATTGCTAAGTTATTCTTTGCTATCAACTCAGTTTACTAATTACTGCCCATTTCCTGTTGAGATTTTTTCTTCCCATCTTAAGTATAGGTGAAGGTTTAGGTGAAAAAGCTTCTGTCAACATCACTGATATTTAACATAATATTCTCAAACAACTTCAGGTATTAGAAGTTTCTAATTCAATATTGTTTAATTGTAATTATATTTTCTCATAGAATTTGTCATAGGACAAAGATTTAATTTTTAGCATTGATAATGATTAGCATTGATTGATCAAGAAAAAGCATTTTTCAGATCAGTTTGACTGCATTAATATAAGATACATCTTTTTAGATGTTCTTAATAATTTAGTTGCTCCTTTGCAGGACTTCATGTGTGTTTGCTTTGGCCTTTTTCAGCTGCTTTTCATCTTGCTTGTCTACTCCTCCCCCCAAAAAAACATCCTGAAGAAATGTTTCTAGATAAACATCAATCAGCAATCCTGGCAATCTTCAGGAGTAATCTTGAAAACTGGGGCCTGCTCACTTTCTTCCTGAAGCTCTACCATTTTATTTTAGCTCTAGCAAGGCTGTCAAGCATTTTGTCTGTATTAAAATTGATCTGAATTCCTGTTTCGTTCTTCTTCTTTCCTCTATTACTGTAGTATCCATGGAGATCTTGGTGTTTTGTGCCATTTCTGCTTGGGCAGTGGTGCCAACCTGTTTTTTAAGAGGTTTGCTGACACTTTCTCTGTTGTCTCTCAGCGCATGTGGGTTCCTTCTTTTCTTTAATAATAATTTTTAAAAATAAGTCTAACAGTAAGTCTCGTTCAGTTAAAGCAGTTGATTTACATTAGCACAACTTCTAAAAGTCCCAGAGTAAACCAAACCCACAGTGATAGCTAGCTAAAAGATGTGGCCAGGGAAGCCGCTTGCATTGCAGCACAGGGGGCTGCAGGCAGCCCTCCTGCCGCTTGCCTGGGTTTGTTGCTGTCCTGGAATTCTGCGTTGCTTCTCTTGCTCGACTACATTGGAAGCTGGATTACACAATTGCTAGTGTTTATACCAAAACAGGTGGAGGATTCCAAAAATTACAGTCCAAACTTGGTTGTTGTGCAAACAACGCTTCTGGTTAGCAGTCAGCCATGCTATTGAAAAGGATTGAGTACAGATCAGTAACACAGACAGACAACGAGATGAAATTGTTAAGTGTCTTATGGCAAAATTCACTTTGTATTTTTTACACTTCATACCTAAACCTGTCTCAGTGACGGTGATTTTAAGTGACAGATTTCAGTAATATAAACAAGTCTGCAGGTCTTCTTAATACGAAGATGACTGGTAGCTACGGCAGAGGAACTACGTTCAGATGTTCTGAAGATGTAAGAGAAGAACTTTGAGAGTACCTGTGGCTGGGTGCAGTACAAAAAAATCATTGCATATACCTGAAAAGATCACCTGTAAATTTTATCTCATCCATACTGATAACTGAAGAATGTGGAAAAGCTGCTTGGAGGCTTGAAACAGGAAGACTACGGTGGGAGGAGGCAGTGTCCACAATACCCAAGATATCAGGCATTTGATGCAAGATCCGATGCTATGGCTATTTGCCTATTTCGTCAGCCTTAGGAAGGCACAAACACAGGGAATTGTGCAACTGGACTGCAACAATCTGGAAAACTTCTGGCAATGCATAGCTCGTGTCTGTTGCATATCACTCAAGATCCTAAATGCCCTAATCTGCCAAATCTGCTAAGTACCCAGAACAGTTATGATATGCTGTTGGAAGGAGGTGTGGAGGAAAAATTTTTATCTTGGAGACAGGCATTTGCCTAAAGCTACTGCTGCCTTCTACACCAAGTTAAAAAAATTTTGCCTTTGCTTAGCCCATATGGGAGCCACATGGAAGTGGTGTGACTTTGCACCTGTGTAGATGAAATTATTTATGCTATTATCTTCCTAGCATTAGGAAGAGGGGACACAGTGCCCTGCACCACGGGAGGGTTAGATATTAGGAAGAATTTCTTCACAGAAAGGGTGATTAAACATTGGAATGGGCTGCCCAGGGAGGTGGAGTCATTGTCCCTGGAGATGATTAAGGAAAGACTGGACGTGACACCCAGTACCATGGGCTGGATGATGTGATGTTCGGTCGTAGCTTGGACTCGATGATCTCAGAGGTCTTTTCCAACCTAATTGATTCTGTGACTCCGTGACTCTGTAATGCAGGGCGCGAAGTGAACACCCACACGGTACAGTTTAAGTACCTGTAGAGGAACTCCATGCACCTCACTCAGCACACAGGATCAGCACGACCTTCTCTTGCCGGCCGCCCCGAGCGATGCCGGGCCGGGCTTTGCTGCGGCCGCCCGCAGGCGCAGGAGGCGCTGCCGAGNCCTGCCCGCGCTGCTGCCCCGCCGCTCGGCCGAGCAAGGCTGGCTGTCCGCGGCTGCCGAGCGGCGCCGTGGAGGACCGGGACGCGCCGCTGTGCACCCGCCGTAGCCGGCGGGAGGCGGCGGCACCTGCCGGGGCGCGGCCGGGGCGTTGCAGCCGGAGCGGGCGGCCCGGTGCCCCCGTGCCGGCGGGGCTGCGCACCCGCTCCCGGCGGCCTGCGCTGGCTGCGGCTGCGGGGCTCAGCGCCTCTGCCCCGGGATCGGAGAGCCAGCGTGCCCTCGGCGCGGCGAGCCGCTGTCAGGGTCCCACGGGGAAGCCATTTGTCTCAGTTCCCCGCAGCATCTCTCAGCCCCTGTCCATAGTCTTCACTTGACACTCAATGACGGAATTAAATGAGATCAAACTTTGGGAAGCTTCAGAGACTGTCCTTTAAACGTCGTAGTGTATATGTGCATCTTTAGCCATAGTCCTTTACCTTTCTTAATTAAAGGTGACTCTACTGCAGAACAAAAAAGGCTGAGTACCAAGTTACTGTTCTGCAGAGTGTGTGGAGCAGCAAATAATGTTATTTAAAAAGAACATAGATGAAAACAGTTGTTTGTTGAACAGAAATATTGTTTCTTTTTTCGTTCTCCAAAATAATCGTCTGTGGATTTAATATTTTGTTATTGAACACAATTTGGTGTTGACCCTGTCTAGTGATAGCATGCAAGTGCCTTCTGTGGTTGCTTTCACAACTTTNGCTGCCGAGGCCCCGCGCGGCGGCGGCTGCGCGCGGGGCGGGGCGGGCTCTGGGCTGGGGCGCAGCGCCCGGTGACGGCGGCGGCTCCTTCCGGGCCGTGACGGCGCCGCCGGCCGCGTCCCTCACTCTCAAAATGGCGGACGGAGCCAACAGAGGTCCCGCGGCGGGAGCGGCGAGCGGCCGGGCCCCCGCGCAGGCCCCGGAGCGAGCTATGGTGAGGCTGCAGACCGGCGCCGCGCCGCGGTTCCCTTTGCCCGCCCTCGGGGGTAGCCCGTGCCCTGCCCGCGCTGCTGCCCCGCCGCTCGGCCGAGCAAGGCTGGCTGTCCGCGGCTGCCGAGCGGCGCCGTGGAGGACCGGGANATTTATGCTATTATCTTCCTAGCATTAGGAAGAGGGGACACAGTGCCCTGCACCACGGGAGGGTTAGATATTAGGAAGAATTTCTTCACAGAAAGGGTGATTAAACATTGGAATGGGCTGCCCAGGGAGGTGGAGTCATTGTCCCTGGAGATGATTAAGGAAAGACTGGACGTGACACCCAGTACCATGGGCTGGATGATGTGATGTTCGGTCGTAGCTTGGACTCGATGATCTCAGAGGTCTTTTCCAACCTAATTGATTCTGTGACTCCGTGACTCTGTAATGCAGGGCGCGAAGTGAACACCCACACGGTACAGTTTAAGTACCTGTAGAGGAACTCCATGCACCTCACTCAGCACACAGGATCAGCACGACCTTCTCTTGCCGGCCGCCCCGAGCGATGCCGGGCCGGGCTTTGCTGCGGCCGCCCGCAGGCGCAGGAGGCGCTGCCGAGGCCC
>WAAE01018566.1:0-14491 GCA_013400495.1 Nicator chloris | reverse complement strand
CCCGGAGCGAGCTATGGTGAGGCTGCAGACCGGCGCCGCGCCGCGGTTCCCTTTGCCCGCCCTCGGGGGTAGCCCGTGCCCTGCCCGCGCTGCTGCCCCGCCGCTCGGCCGAGCAAGGCTGGCTGTCCGCGGCTGCCGAGCGGCGCCGTGGAGGACCGGGACGCGCCGCTGTGCACCCGCCGTAGCCGGCGGGAGGCGGCGGCACCTGCCGGGGCGCGGCCGGGGCGTTGCAGCCGGAGCGGGCGGCCCGGTGCCCCCGTGCCGGCGGGGCTGCGCACCCGCTCCCGGCGGCCTGCGCTGGCTGCGGCTGCGGGGCTCAGCGCCTCTGCCCCGGGATCGGAGAGCCAGCGTGCCCTCGGCGCGGCGAGCCGCTGTCAGGGTCCCACGGGGAAGCCATTTGTCTCAGTTCCCCGCAGCATCTCTCAGCCCCTGTCCATAGTCTTCACTTGACACTCAATGACGGAATTAAATGAGATCAAACTTTGGGAAGCTTCAGAGACTGTCCTTTAAACGTCGTAGTGTATATGTGCATCTTTAGCCATAGTCCTTTACCTTTCTTAATTAAAGGTGACTCTACTGCAGAACAAAAAAGGCTGAGTACCAAGTTACTGTTCTGCAGAGTGTGTGGAGCAGCAAATAATGTTATTTAAAAAGAACATAGATGAAAACAGTTGTTTGTTGAACAGAAATATTGTTTCTTTTTTCGTTCTCCAAAATAATCGTCTGTGGATTTAATATTTTGTTATTGAACACAATTTGGTGTTGACCCTGTCTAGTGATAGCATGCAAGTGCCTTCTGTGGTTGCTTTCACAACTTTGTGTAGTGATTACTATGTTTGAAACACGTTATCTAGAGGTGCCTAAAACTCAAAGGCTGACAACTTAAGAAAGGAAGGCAGACAGATGTGTATCAGGAACTTTACATTTTATGTTCTATTTTCTGTAACAGTCTGCACACGTAGTAGTTTTTTGAAACTGTTGACTGCTGATGTTTAAAAGTTGGGTGCTGGCAAGCCTGTAGAATAGCTACTTTTTATGTGATGCTTCACACCACTAATAAAAATAGGAAGATGTTTACTCATGGAACTTGTCTTGCATGTGGCAGCACTAAGCCGACAACCATTATTCCTTGTGCCCTTCTTAGAATTTTGAGTATCTGCAAATCATTACAAATAGCCCTTTAGTCAGACTTCATTCTTAAGTGCTGTATATTTCTGTGATTGAAATGGGCCTATGTGTGGATTTTTTTTTATTATTAGAAACATCTTGGTTTTAAACTAGGAAAAATGTGATTTGATTGCATAGTGTCAAAAATTGCAACCCAAGACAGGCGATTTCTTAAGCTTGTGAGCTGTCCATAAAGTCAGTGGTACTGAGGATAATAGTGGCAATCAGCAGCAAAGCAATCCAATCAACCTTTCATTAACTGGGGACATAAGAGGCTGAGTTAGCCCAAGCAATCCATAAAACTGGTAATAGTGGTATTGTGAAAAACTGGGAGTTGTTGAGGAGATCCTCAGCTGCTCAAAGGTAATGCCAGTCCACTAAGTTGTCTTAATTTTTATGTGTTTTCATCCAATTGTGTCTGGACCAGAATTATCATTATGCCAAAGAAGGTAGTTGGTCATGCAGACAGTGTTGCCTGCCATACATCCAAGCAAACTGCAGGGATTTTGACAGGGAGTAGGGGCTGAGGGTATGTTATAAAAAGGGAGAGGAGGAGCCTGGGACGTGCACTTAAGTAGTGTCTGACAGCATTTGTGATGTTAGCAAACCTGGCTATAGTTGTGCTAGAGACAGCTGTAATCTGGAAGCAATACACCCAATTTACTGGTGTCCTAAAGATGGTACTAAGTTGGTGGAACTAATATATCCTGCCTGACTTTTGGTTTCACTATGCACAGCTGTTCTGAAAGTCACTGTGGTGCTAGAATTGGAAAGTTGTGCAGAGCAGAAAGAGCTGGTTAAATAGGGTGAGCTTTGGCCTCACTGAACTTGTCAAATCTGTCTCTGTCAGAGCAGTCAGACAGACTCCTGCTCCTCTGTTCATCTCTGGCTTTGGGTGCCATTGGCTGCAGTGCAGCACCACATTTGTCTGCAAACCTTCCCAGAGTGCTGGGTGCATGATGCAGGATTACCTGACTGATTCTGCGGGAGCCAGCCTTGTTCTGGAATGGATGGTGATGACTCAGGCAATAAACTCTTCTGCACCCAGCCCAAGTCGGTGGTGTCTGATCTCCAGCACTTCAGGTTGGATGGCTGTGGTTGAAAATACTTGGTGTTTCACTGCATTAGTTAAAGTCAGGTCCTGTCTGGGCTTCTGCTTCTCCATTCTGCTTCTCCATACTGGCTGTATTGCTCCCTGAGCTGCCCTGGAAGAGAGTGGGCTGAATTTAATGCTGATTAGGTAGTAAACCCTGTCTATGAAACTTGAGTTTACTTTCTTTGCTTTCCCAACAGCATCCACAGTCTACTTGGCTGACTGATGGGCTGGATTTGGCTTGTCTAGTAGTTGGCTAGCAGGCATTACTGGTGGCCTGACAAAAGCCTGCTTTGCAGGCTGGATCCAGCCCTTGGTTGGTTGTCCATTTGTATTCTAAACAAATTCCTGTTTGATGCCTGCCTGCTTTGGTGTCTGCTACCTGGAGCAGGGCTTTGATACTAAGCTCTTTCAAGGATTTTAAATTTACATTAAGTCTTTGAATTTTCATATATGTGTACCTTCTCAGTAATATTTGTGAAGAAAAGGGATTTTTTTTCTTTTAAGGTTCTTTCTTTTGCCATCAGTCAGAACTCCTGACAAAAGCTGAGATGTGAGTGGCGTGGTGGTATACAAGAAAAGCTGATATTATTGTGATATTTTCTTTAAAGTCAGGAAAATTCCAAATTCAGTTTCATAATGTAAAACATTATACAGGCACTTGTGCATTTTAAGGTATTTCAGATCTTTTCTGTCATTAAGTGCTGTTACATTGTTGAGAAAATGTATATAAGAAGTCCTGCTACCGTGGATGTGTTGTAATCAAGTAGTGATATGTAGGGGATGTTTGTATGCAGGTTATTTCTTGAAATTAGTGAAGTCTGAGTCAGTCATTCTTATTTGGAGTTGCAGTGTCTTCTGAACTGAATTGACCTACTTAGACCAGATGACATGTCCATATAATTTTACTTCGTTAAGCTAAATTTGTTTAAAACTTTAGGTAAGCCATCATATCCTTTAGTGTAAATAAGCCCTGAAATGCACATGGTCAAAGCCACTGTATTTAGAACAGTGCAGCATATTGGCAGAACAGTGTTTACTGTACACTTGTGTCAGTGTCCAAGAAAGAGAGCTATGAAAGGTACAACTGGTAACTGGAGCATGGCCCAGGTCCTGTTTGCAGCCCTATATATTTCCTGAAGTGCTTTCGCATTGTTACAGCATCAAGTAGTGCTGTGGTTTTTTTCTTCCGTCAGCTTTCATGTTTACTCATACTTATTGGTAATTTTTGTGGCTTTTGTTAGTGCAAGGGTGAACTGATTGTAAAGGTATCTGTTATCTTTGCTCGAGTCCACATAAGGTGCACAACTTATGGTTGCTGTAGTCCTGTTACAGTATTGCAGTTGTGAGAGGTATGTGGAGAAAGTAGTGGGTATTCCTGATAGCACGTAACTGTTTCAGTGTCTCCTAGATGTCACAGCTGTAGAGAAGTTAGGGGTAAACAGGTTAGGTTTGGTGTATAAGGGAAAGTGTTTGAGGGATGCTGACTGAGTGCTAAATATGGATGGAGTCACCTGAATTTTTCTGCACATTCCTTCACTGCAGCATTAGACTGTATACAGTGGATCTTAAAATTAATGATAATTGGGAAATTAGGTAAGTGTGAATACACAGGAAATTAAAAATAGTAACAGTGGAGTTGTTTTCCACCCCCCTGCACCTCTCCATTTTTTCATTAATGAATTACTTCTTTGTAAATACTCATTGTAGTTGTGTGTTTTGAAGTGCAGCCTGGTGCTTGCTAAGACATTTCATGGATGTCCTATTCCTTCAAATGTTGGAGACCACAGCATGGATGTGAAGGATCAAAGCAAGAATCGAAGTATTTCCTTTGTTTCTCTAGAAACAAAATAAAAATAATCTGTCAAATAGTCAGAACTTAAGATTCAAGTCTCACAGAATATTATAAGTAACTCTGCAAGGATGATTTTGCTATTTTTATTGAGAGAATAACTTTTCCTCCCAAATAAGTATTTTGCACATTGTTTTGGTTTACCATGTGATACTAAATTCCTGCTTCGTCTAGTGTTAGTTGTATGTTGCTATCTACCAAATGCAGGTTTCACCTGGAAAAAAATTTGGAACGTGAAAAGGTGATTAGATTGCATGCCTCAAAGACTTGAAATTTAGTTCTAGAATTCCTGACTATTTTGCCTGTTGAACCTACTTAGTAGTAGCATCCTAATTTTACAGCACGTTTAGGCTGGCGTATCCACTTGGTAGGGAGGTACAATAGAGATACCTCCAGCATGGCAGACAGAGCTACAGGTCATGATTTGACTCCAGTTGTCTCCTTGGGCACCAGATTGCTTTCAGGTGCTCACTCCCATGAGTTGCATCTGTGCTCTTGTGGTTTTGGAGGTGCCTGTGATTTAAAAGTGACCTGCAGTTTCCAAGAGGTTGGGTCTATGTGTTGTTTACCCTGAAGAAGATACTAGTTTTAGCTGTCCAGCAGCTGAACAGTAACAGATGGTGCTGGTGGTTACTTGTCCTCCTCTGGTGATGACTGATTTGCTCTGGTTCAACTCAGCTGGTAGTCATTGGTGACTCCTGGAACTGAGGTAGATTGTTCTTTAGGCAAAGCTTTAGTAGTCTGTGCTGGTTTTGAGTCTCATTCCCAGTGGGCAAACACCTGCATCATTAAAGCATCTTTTGACATGAATTGGCACCCTGCTTTGGCTCAGGGGCTAAAGCTAAATGACTGTAGAGATCAAAAAGTTATTTTCTTCAGGTCAAAATGGATGTTTTGTTAGGACAATGTTAGACAGTCTTGACTGTTACCCATGTTGTGCCAAGGGAAAAAATTTTGAAGCCTAACTTGCTTCTTTTAGTGTAGTTACTGACTGATAACCAGAGCAGACTGGATACTAAAGTTTGGTAGTATGGTTTGGTTTTTTTAACCATGTTATACAAAAGAGGTGACTGATGCATCAGAAAACAGATATTTTGTACTTGAATTCTAAACAGTCATTTTTACAGCTTAGATTCTCTACTAAAACATTGGCTGTGCTTTGTTGGAGAATGTGAAAGAACATAATTCCTGTTATGAATGTGACAAAACAAATAGTGTAAGTTTACATTTTAACTCCCTGAACTGTGCCCTTCCAGAGATAGAATTTATGCTCTGAAAAAAAAAAAAAGATCAGTTTGATTTAAGGCAGGGAAGAAGAAATATGTTAATGAATTTCTAGTGTTTATTTTTGAAGCCTCTTCTTTGTGGAATATATATATTTGAGGCTAAAATAGATTGCCTTGTCTTCATGTGGTTTTTACTAAAAATAATGCCTAGGTGTTCTGTACTCTAGTTGGATCTTACTTGCAGTGCATTAGAGAACTGGTAATTTTAAACCAAAATAATAAGGACAAATGGTACCAAAATTGTGAAAGCAGAACTCTTATATGAAAATGTTAGTTCAAGAATCCTTTGAACTTTCCTTTCCAAAGAAATTTTAGGTATTCTGCGTACTTATCAAAGAACTTCTGCATATTTATCCTTTTAAAATGTCATGTGTTTCTTCAATTAGTTAGGCAATATCAGAGTAAAAGTTTTCTGAGATGTTGTCCTGCTAATCTCTGTTAAACTTGTAACACATGTTCTGCGCGTTAAAGTAAAGCTGCCTTTTGCGTTTGGTATTTATATGGAATGGCACCTGCTTGAAAGCAGTATGTCCCTAGCATTTTAAATATTTACTTTTAAAATCCTGCTTTTTCTAGCTGCTTTGACAGGCAGCTGGTATTGTCTCTTGTGCCTGACAGATTTTTGCTATGGATAACAACATATTTTACTATTCCTTTTGAATGGAATGCTGGACCAGGTTAGTTCATGCTACTGATAGTGTCTGTTCCTTCGTAATTTGTTGTTTAATGTTCATAAATATTAATATTCCTTTTCACTGATTGGATTAGTGTATAGATCTAAAAATAGTCTTGAAATTTAGACGATCACTTTTGCAGTAAAATATCAGCTTGTCAGTCAGTGCAGTTAAAGTACAGCTGCTTTTTATAATATTGCCTCGTACAAGCTGTTGGTTTGAAAAGACTTCAGAATTCCAAGACATCTGTGCTTAGAAGGCAGATCAAAAATTGTCATGGAAGGAACAGCAATTGAATTGATGTACATAATAAACCTCTGCAGTGATAAAAAAATTCTGTCATAGTGGCAAGAAATCTCATTTGATGCTTGGTCTGCAGGTGAAAAGTGAATTCAGAGTATTAACCTTTCCCCCCCTTTTTTTCTTACACGCTTCCTTCTCTCTCATTCCTGTTATTATTTGTAGTATTCATAAATGGAATGTTTGTGAAAGACAAAATTGGATATGGATATATTTGCTGTATCAATAACAGATATTTTGCATCTTTTAGAGCAGTATTTGAAGACAAATATGGTTTCTCAGTTTCTGACCTTTTGACGTGATGCTTATTTAAAGGGTTTGGAAAAAGCTGCAAACTGTCCTTTTACATGTAGGATAAATCTGCATGTTTGAATGAAATTGACATTTGGGAAAATCTCTGTATGGTTACACATGGGAAGAAATATTAGTGTGATCCCACAGAGGAGGAGGTGTTTTCCATGCAAGACAAGAAATTGTTTCCTAATGGTTTGCTCTCAAGGGGTATTGAGAAACAGTGCTTCTGTCACAGTATTCTTCTGTAGAGTCAATAAAGATGACAAATTACTGCTTGTGTTATACAGCACAAATCAAATGTGGTGGACAAAATGGTTTCTGTGTCTGCTCTTCTGACAAAACCACTAACACTTGAGAAACACAGCTAGGCAACTCCTCCTGCCTCCTTTTTTCTTCCTCTTTCATGCAGTTTGAGAATTATCCTAATCTTAAGAAAGGTGAATGTTACAGGAATGTGTGATTGAAGTAGGAAAAGAGATGGGTCTGGAGCAGGTTAGAGATATAAAGTATAAAAGCAGAGATAGGAGGCAATGTGTATCTTTGACATACACTCTTCACTAGTGTCAGGTTCTTGAGTGTCACCTTTTCCTGCTGTTTCCAATACCTGTGAATGCTTGCCAACACGGTGTGGATGTTACTCTCCCTCTGCAGGAAAGGTTGTGGTGTGCTGCTGCAGTGAGAACTCCCTTAGCTCATTCTGGTCACTGTTTGTGGTGGTTTTATTTCAGGGCCATGTGTATGTCCACATGGGCCACATGGTGAAGTGGCTGTTTCTTTGGCAAACTTTTAATTAAAGTGAGAAAATGACCAAGAAACCCATTGAAATAACTCTATTAAGGTCAGTAATACAAATATTTAAAAGCTGAGCAATTTCAGAATTAATATTTTAGATGAAGCTCTAATTTGCTCCAAATGTGAAGGTGATTCATTTTCCTAAAATCAGTAATTTTAAGTTTGCAGTCCAAAAATATTTTTCAGTGGGCTAGTGTCAGTTGGAGTAGAGTGTATTCAGCCAGCTTCCTCTGGGCTTTCCTGTGTTAGCTTACAGCCTGTGGGCCCCTGTGAATAGGGGGAGTGCCTGGGGGGCAGTGGGGAGCTGACTGATAGTATTGTTTTGGTTACATGGTAATGTTTCTTCCTTAACTGTGTTATTTTGTGGCTTCTGCTCTTTCAGTACTCTGTCTCAAATTTGCTTGAGTGGAATCAAATCTGGAAAATAACTTTTCTCTAGAGCTTACTAGTAGCACGAATTAGAAGATTAATAGAGATTGATAAAGAAATAAGATTTTCTTTATGAAGCATTTGAGTCACACAATGATTGAGGCACCTCTGCAGGTCATTCTGTTCAAACTCCTTGCTCCAGCAGAGTCACCTAGAACAGGTTTCCCAGGACCATGGCCAGCTGGCTTTTGAATATGTTAAAGGATGGCATTTCCACAGTCTGTCAGGGCTGTCTATCCCAGGGCTGGGCAGAAAGCTGCAGTGTGAGCCCCATCTCGGCTTGCAACTGTTTTGCACGTCCGTTTGACTTTTCTAGACTTCCAGCTCATCCTGTCAATAAAAACAAGAAGCCTCTCGATTTATCAATTCATATGTTTTTTTATATCTGTAGCAATTGAGCACTTGACAGGTATGAGCACAGATGTGAGTGAGCAGAGGGAAAGTAGGGCATCTCAAACTATTGAGTTTCAATATGTGGGCACAAAGGGACGAAGCTAGCATTGAAGAGCCAAGTTTAATCTAGGGGGTGTTTTATTTGGCAGATTTTGTATTGTTGATTGTTTGGTACGTAATTTTATACTTTTGAAGATAATATAGCAAAAAGATTTTGATGAAGGGAAGACATTACTTCTCATAGGAGGCACAGAGGGTATGGGATAGGTCTTAAGTTTAGCCTAGTACAGCTTTTAGAAATAAGAAAAGTAATGTTCTTGTTTCTCTTGTGAGTATAATGGGTATTTCCTGGCTGATGTACAGGCTGAGCATATATTTTAGTATGCTTACCAGAAGGCAGACAGCCTGCTTGAGAAAGTTCTCTTGCTTCCCTTGTTCTCTTTCCTTTCCTACTTCCTGTCCTCTCTTCTCAGAACAACATTTAAACAAAATTAAAAGCTTTGCACAAGAATGCTTAAAGTTCTTGTGAGTTTGACTGTGTGAGAACCCATTTTACACTTCTGGCAGATTTTCAGGGAAGCTTAGCCCTGTGTTTCTTAAAGCTATGACGTGCTCTGGACCAGCAACGCAGAAGCTAAACTTGCACCATCTCTTGGGAACGTGGGCTATTAGGATAGAAGGGCACAGACTGGGATTCTCTTGTGCTCCGCAAACAGAGCGTGCCAAGGGGCCACATCCCACCCTGCCGTGTTTAAAAAATAACCAAATTAGGAGGAGAATTTGATGAAGCCATAATGCAGTATAGGTAAGATAAAACAAACAAGTTACAGGAGGAAATGTTTTTAAGCAGAAACACTAAATTACGACGTTTAATTATGATAAGAATAATTCACTTCCACTTATATTGAATCAGACACATAAAAAAAATAAACACATGATCAAGTAATTCAGTTTTCAGCTACGTCTTACAATGACATATCTTTCTCAGAGCCATCAGCTGTGTGTGATATTTTCTTTTTACATGTGAGTATCTGATAAATTTGGGTTTAATTTTTAGTTCTTTTTTACAAATTAGTATCTTTATTCCCTGGGTAAACATAATTTTTATTTAATAAAAATGTTGCTAGGTAGTTGAAAAATTTGAATAAGTTAATTAAAATAAAAAGGCAGCCATTTAATTAGTTTCCTTTTCTTTTTGTTCCTGAGATCTGAATATGTGAAAATAAAATACATACCTATATATTTGAGTGCATGTATGTATGTGTATACAGATGGCATATATATTACATAGGCGTGTATGCTACAGCTTTTATGACCAATACAGTAATTTCAGTGGTGCTTATTGCTCAGGTAACAAAAACAAAAAAAAACCAAAATCTGGAACAAAACCAGATTTATTTGTTAGCATTGGAAATAAAATAACAGGTTCCTTTCACTTCATGAATGGGTCTTCATTTTCAGATAATAATGGATAGGTTTGAATGCTTGGTGATTCAAGAAATCTGATAAGACTGATCAAGCTGCTGCACTTACAAAATAAGAATATTCCAACATGATTGTGGACGAATCTGCTGTTCTGTTTGACCACATTATCCATGGCTTATCTTTTCCATGAGCTTCTGCCATGCAATTTCACCATGATAACTGAGGTAATGGGCTACCTAAGGGTAATGCCGAGGAAGATTGGTGGTGGCCAAAGTATAAATACAGGATTGAGGATTTTCTGCTTTTCATATAAAAACTTAAATAGTCTACTTCTTTGAGCCTTCTTTCAGTCTGAACCCTTTGGTGGTTGCTTGACTTGTTCCCTACTTGGTGGCCTGGAGAAAATTCCGTTTAGAGCTATTTATCAAGTTACATATGTATTTTTTTTTCTTGCACTCATCTTTAATATTTTGTGCAGTTTTGGGCACCACAATATAAGAGGGGTACAGAGCTATTAGAGAGCATCCAGAGGAGGGCAGCAAGGATGGGTGAGGGCCTAGAAGGGGAGGCCATGTGAGGAGTGGCTGAGGTCACTTGGTCTGTTCAGCCTGGAGGAGACTGAGGGGAGACCTCACTGCAGTCTGCAACTTCCTTGTGAGGGGAGGAGGAGGGGCAGGCACTGATCTCTTCTCTGTGATGACCAGTGACAAGACCTGAGGGAACAGCATGGAGTTGCATCAGGAGAGAATTGGGTTGGATATTAAGAAAAGGTTTTTCACCCAGAGGGTAGTTGGGCATTGGAACAGGCTTCCTGGAGAAGTGATTGTGGCTCCAATCTTGCCAGAGTGCAAGAAGAGTTTGGACAATGCTCTTAGGCACATGGTGTGGTTCTTGGGGCTGTCCTGTTTTGGACCTAATGATCCTTGTGATCCCTTCCAACTTAGGATATTTCATGATATTTGGACATTAACCACAATTGTGTTTGAAAGGATGTCGTCTTTAGGAGCCTTGTCTGATTTGCAATGGGGAAAACCAAAAGTTATTTCTAAATAATGGGAATAATATGAAAGAATATTCAGACCTGAAAGACAGAAATAGGACAATTGGAGAGAACTGTTTGGAGAAGTAAAGATGTTGAAAGTAAAGTTATGGACTAAGAACCTCAAGTCAAAACACAGTTACTTTCATTAATTGTCTTTCAAAAATGAAATTGCATTTTAGTCTGGTTTCCCGATGACAATAAGCTTGTATGGTCGTTGGGGCTTCTTTCTTTCTCAGTAGCTCGTGACCTCTGCTGACCAGTTCAGCAAGGCTTTCAGAAGACCATTAAGGTGGTACATGTTTTGTAACTATCAGCAGGCAAAGGAAGGAATCCGGAACTTTTCCCAGCTGTGGCAATTCTTTCCATTTGTCAGCAGCTGAACAGACATCAAGCTTTATGTATTGGTTGGCCTGTTGGGAAGAGTGTAGTTGAAAATTAATTAGTGCATGGATTTCTCTACAGTAACATAGCATTTGCCAGCTCTTGCCTTAAGAGGGTTTTAGTAGAAGACTTCAAAGGAACAGAGGTTGCTGTGGTGGAAAATAGCAGAGAAATCATTGGAAATCCACAGTTTCTTTTCTTTTATTGCTCAAAGAACTGACTTCTGAGGCAGGAAAGACTTCTGAATTCACAGTAGAAGTGTGTAATCCTATTTTCTTTATATTTACTTATTTGTTTGTTTATCCATGGGTGTACTTTTTGTTGCAGTGGTGTGATGAAAGATTCGACTTCCAAGCTACATTTTTACAGTGCTTGGCAAAACATGTGCCAAATATTTACTCAGCTGAAATGGACCCCTTGGTGGAGAAACAAGAAGAAATGGTCCAAGCAACAATATTATACCCTCTGGAATGTTATTTGTTTGGGGAGGACCCAGATATATTCCTGGAGAAACTACAACAGAGTGGAACCTCCCAGCTCTGTGGAAAGGTATTCAAAGGAGGGGAGACAACATACTCTTGCAGGTAAGAATGAAGGTGTGTTGTCATCAATGTTCCCATGTGAGATAATGCAGCAAAGTGCTTTAATAAAATCGGTTGTGCTGCTAACTAGTCATCGCTTGTGTCATGGTATTTCTTTGCTTAACTGATGCTGGCATTTGTTTCCCATTTCAAGGCACTTTAGAGTGAGGAAAATTGCATATGAAAAGAAAGCTTTGGCAGAGAAATGTGGAAGGAAATTGAAAGGTTACTAAAAGTACTGAAAGCTTTTGGTTAAAAGTGTTGGATCATAGGGTATGAATATGGAGTCTGTACCTGAACTGAGGGGTACAGTACCCACCCTTTCAAAGGCTGAAACAGAATCCAGCATTTCTGAGCATCATTAGTCCTTTGCTTTGGCAACACCTGTGTGACCAATGGTAATTTTTTCACCTTTTTTTTCTCATCCTGAAGTATATTAAAGGTGGCAGCTCATTGATTTGATAGAAATAATTTTATTAATTCTTATTCATACAAATACATTGAGTATCATGAATAAAAACATCTAAATATTAAAAAGCCAGCAGTTTTTGTGGTGAATATAAAGATTGCAACAGTTCTGGCAATTGATGAGCATTAATATGATGCTATTTCCATAGTTTATTCTAATTTTCAGTTTATTTTAAAAGCCTAGAAAATTTAATTAGGAATACTGAAAGAATATTATTAAGGATGAAAAGCACTCTCAGTAAAAAATTCATCCCTTAGAATTTAGGAAGTGTCAAAATGAAAGCTCTCTATAAACTTTGTTTATGAATTGCACTGTCAACTTTTTATCAATCACATACTCTTCAGCCTTTTCTAGGAATCAGCTAGTATTGTGTATGAAAGGAGAGTGGTCTTTGAAGAAGTCCTGCTGTGTGTACTTGAAAGCGTACAGTGAGTGGGACAGTTGTGTGAAGGAAAAAGCTGGACAAGGCACTTTAGTGCTGCTAGAACAGGAATAAGTCTCTTCCTACCTCTCCAGAGTTCATGTATGGTAACAGGCAAAAAGGGAAAGCTAAATATCTCAGAGCTGGTCTCTTTCTTATTTTTTTTGAGTTCCAGTCTTGCAAAAATGCAGTAGTATTTATACAAGGTACTGTACTTACTACTGCAACTGAAGCTAGAGATCTGTTTGCTTTAGGCTTCTAGATGCTAAAAATAAAAGATACTCTGAAGTTCTAAAATCTGAATGTCTTGAATTGGGTAATCAAATCTCACAGGCACTTCTGCCTTCTTTTTTCTTTGATTCATCTTTCAGTACATTTATGGTAATGAATGTTACTGAGGTGTTATTGTAATGATAATTGTAATCTGAAGGTTTGGCAGGAAGTTATTTCTGTAATCAGAATTACCATGATATTTTAGTTGTAAAAGAGGCTTGAACTAAATGTTGAACAATGATATAAAGTATAAAATTTGATATGTTGTCATTTAGCACCTGTCATCCACATTTTGCATAGAATAAACAGCATTAAAAGACAAAAGTGACCATGTTTAAAGGAAAAAGGCAATATATAAAAGTATGTATGTGGAACATAGGATAAATGGAATTAGATTGTCCATGGGTGTAATTCCATATATTTCAGGTATTTAATAAGTGCAAGAGTGAAACTGTACAAGTTAATTCCAAAGTATATATTCCTAGCTCATTTAGAAAGGAATTCTTTTCAGATTTTAACTTCTGTTTTAAAAGTTAGAAACATAACCTGGTAGAAGCATAGCAAAATTTTAATCAGCTGACTACTGACTGGTGTTGGAAGCAATAATAAATGTTAATTCAGAGTCCTCACTGATTTTCCTAGCTGCTTATTCTTAGCAAAAACAGAAGAAGTTTTGCTAAGTAGCTTTTGACAGTGGAAATTGAGCATGTTTTTGACAGAATTTGGCATAACAGATTTGAGTACCTGGTTCAAACTTAACAAGACTGGTTACTCCGTGTCAAAGAAAGATGGTGAAAGTCTATGTTTTTATAATTTGAATCTGTTGCTAATCTCAATTTTTCTTTTTTTCAGAGCAATATATTCTGTGCATGAAAATTTCAGGTGTTTGTTTTAGAAAGTTTCCCACTTACATTTTTGTTGCAGAGACTGTGCAGTTGATCCAACTTGTGTGCTCTGTATTGACTGCTTCCAGAACAGCATTCACAAGAACCACCGGTACAAGGTAGGAAAATCTTATTTTAAGAAATGGTACTTGTAGCTTTAGAAAAGTTCTTTTGAGGCTATAATAAACTGCATATAAACCACTAGTAATTTTATTATTAAAAAAATAAATTCTTGGATTTATGAATTACTTAATCTCTCTCGTGTTTCTAGCTATGTAAAGCTTCTTCTAAGGACAGCAACTTGCTAATTGAAGAAACAAAAGAGAAAGGAGTGTTTATTAATGCATACAGTGTTACTCTCTTTGGCAATTTCGTGCAAGTGTAGGTCAGAGGAAAGAGCTGTGACTGAAAATGACAGTTGTGTCCTAAGTCCCAGTCAATTCTGTTGGGATATAAGCAAGGTGAAAACCCAGGGAAAACAGACTGTAGTGATTACAGAGCACTTTGGAACCACGGCTGGGCTGAGAAGCTGTTGTCATTTCCCTGTTTTCCAGTAAATTCTTCGGGCAGAACATCAGTTATGGAAATAGGTAGTCAGATGGGAGCAGATTTGTAGCATTTTTGTCTAAAGAATACAGGATGTGCTCTTTATAGATTCGTAGAATAATTTATGTTGGGAGGGACCTAAGGAGGACACCTAGTCCAGCCTCCTGCTCAAAGCATGTCTAATTAGAT
>WAAE01018557.1:689608-740044 GCA_013400495.1 Nicator chloris | reverse complement strand
GGGCGGGGCGGGGCGGGCACCGGGCGGGGCCCGGCCCCCACTGGGCCCCGTTGCGGGCCCGCCGCGGGGGGCGTCGTTTGCATAGACGCGCCCCCGAACACGCCCACCGCCCCGGGCCGCAGGTTCGAGCCCTGGCACCGCCCCGCCGCTCACCTCCTGCTCCGGCCCTTTGTTGCGGGGTGCAGGCGGTGGCCCGCCGCGCCGTGCCAGCCCACCGGTGGCTCGCCGCACCTCCGCAGCCCACCACCCTCCCGCCGGTCCCGGGAAGGAGGCGGATAAATAAGTGCCGTCCCTTCTTTGTCTGCCGCGGCGGGGGGCGGCCCGGGGCGGCGGGGTCTGCGGGGAGCCGAGCCCCGGCGAGTCGGCGGCTTTGTGAGAGCTCCGGCTCCGCTGAAAAACCGAAACCATCTCCCAGACACGACATCTCCAAATGCTGGTAGTGGGGTGCCGTCCCTGGCCCCACCTTGCTCATTCTGCTGCCCCACCCCGGGTACTGCCACTGGTGACCCCGAGCCTTCAGCCCACAGCAGGCAGGTGACCCCTGCCCACTCTGGTTGCACAGCATCCCGCGGCCCTTGGGCCTGTTGGCACCTGGGTGGTCCCAGCTCAGTACCTGTGCCCTGGCATCCAGGATCTGCTGGCTCCTGGGTATCCCTTCCTGGGACCATTCTCCCCCTGCACCGGGTGATCCCTGCCCAGCACCGTCCCCCCTTGCACACCCAAGGCAAGCACTGGTAGGTGCTGTGCAGCTGAGCTCCACAGCTCTGCTCTGGTCCTTCCTGCCTGAAGGGGACACCTTGGAGTCCCCCAAATGCCAGGCATGTGTCTCAGTTCCCCTGCTCTGTTTCTGCCAAGCTGGCGGCTTCTGCCAGGGCCTCCTCACCCAGATATGGGTACAGCCCCCTGCAATCACCACAAAGCTTGGCCCATGCCCCCCAATCCCAACAGTACCTTCCCCCTTGGTATCAGAGGTCCCATCTAGAGGTTTGCAGCCTCTCCTTCTGCTTACCTGCTCCCAAATGGGGTAATGAGGCCTTAAGGATGCTGAAAAGCTGCAACAAGGGGTGCTAGAGCGGAAAGTGCCCTGATCTAAGACCCATCATTTCCTCTGAGCCAGGCTTCTTGGATAAAAGCAGGGCAGGGGATAGGAGCCAAGGCATCCCAGCACAAGGACCAGGAATGGAGAGCAGTAGCCACCCACAAGCAGACATTGCTGCTGGAAAAATTTCTCCCCTGAGCACAGATCCCTGCACTGTCCCAGTGCCTCTCCATTCCCCTAGCTACCCCACAGGAAGAGGGGAAAGTTCACAGGGCAGGGTTTGCACCCAGGCAGGGTCACCTTGTCACCCAGGCACTGCTGGTGCTTGAGAAGGGGACAGAGAGGGTGTCTGCTCCCAGCTCCACTATGATCTGCCCTGTGCTGCCTCTTCTTTTTCCAGGGATGGCTCCACAGAAATAAGCTGGCGCCGTCCTTCACCCTCACACATCTCCTCTGTCTTCCTCTGAAAAATGAGGAGTTTGTCACTGGATTCTCATCACCAGCCACTCTGTGTGCGGCAGGGCAGCAGCAATGGCCTCAGTCAGCAGCACAAATAAATGGCCCGAAACACGATACGCGGGAGCTCCCTGGGATAAAAGAATTTGTAAGGAGAGGTTTTATTTTCCCCGTGGAGCCCCAGTCTCTCGTGATCTGGTCCAAACACAAAGGCTGTCCTGAATTTCCAGTCTCACTTTCTCTCCTGGCAGCTGGTGAGCTGGGTGATGCTTTGGGGCACCTTGTCCCCTGTGCCAGCACCTCGGTACACCAGGCTGTGGTGGTGGCAGGTCACCCGCGCCCCCCCCTACCCCGGCACTCCAGGGCCACTGGGCTCCGGTGCAGCCTCCGGTTTCAGTTCTGGGGGTGGTGACACACATTTGGCAGCAAATTAAAGTGGGGCAGCCACAGCCGGAGGCTGCTCTCAGCCCCCCCCCCCAACTACCTGCCTGATGCTGGGGGGGCTGCGGGTGCTCCCTCAAGCTGCATTGGGGTGATGCCAGGCAGGAGAGAGAGCACCCAGCCCTGCCCCAGGCCACCATCCCAAGACCTGGCCCCCAGAACAGGTGTGGGTGTCCTGGAGACCCACAAAGGAGCAGCTGGGTCCCCACCATCCCCTCTCATCCCCATGATCCATGGCTTGCTGGCACGGAAAGGGTCCTGGACCTCCCAGTGTATCATTAACCCAGAACGGAGCCATTAACTCTCCCAAGTCCCCATAGTTATAAATCAGCCTTCCTGTAACTTCCTTCTCCCCTGCTGCAGTTTAAGCCTGTGGCTTCCTGTCCTAATTAGCCAGTGAGGTTAATTGGCCCCCAGCTTCTTTACACTTCCAAGCATCTCTGAGGGGTGGGTCACTGCATCCTCTGTTCGTGCATTGACCCTTGGACCCTTCCCCACTCCATCAGTTCTTTCCCAACACCAGGGATGGGAAGTGCTGACGTGGCCACATCCATGCCATGGTTAAGGGTGACTCCCTGCCTATTCCAGCTCCTGCCAGATGCTTTTTGCCTTCTCAGCCCCTGCCCCAGGCCTGGGGTGGATACTTGCCACCTACCCAGCACCCTGTCCCTGTCTTTATTCCTGTTTCTGCCCCAGTTCCTATCCCCATCGCATCTCTGTCTCCATCCCCACCCTATTCTCATCCTTATACCTATTCCCATTCTCATTTGTGTCCCTTTTCTTGTCCCCATTCCCATCCCTATCCCTGTCCTCATTCCCATCTCTGTCCCTTTTCCTGTCCTCACCATGATTCCTGTCCTCATTCCCATGCCCATTCCTGTCACCATCCCCAATGCTGTCCCCATTCCCATGCCTTCTCCTATCCCAATTTCCATTTGCATCCCTGTTTCTGTGCCCATTCCCTCCATTCCCAGCCTGTCCCCTCTCCTTCCTGGCCCTGCTGCGTGGCAGAGCCAGAGGCCCCTGGCAGCTCTCGGATGCCTTGGCTCAGCCTGTGCCAGCTTCATGCTCTGGCCATCTGTCCCCCACCTGCCTGTCGTCTCACGCCTCCTCCTCGGGGCCAGGGGTCCCTGTCTCGCCTGCCCCAGCCTGGGGATGCCAGCGAGCACCAGGGTGGGTGTCCCCAGGGAGTCCCATGACGCCAGCAGGGAACTGGGCAAAGCTGGTGGCAGAGCAATGCAGAGATGCCTGGACCAGGTTTGGTGGCCCCTCTGAGTCAGCCTGGGGACCAGCCCACTGCCACCCACCCCAGGGAGCCTACAAGGACCTGAGGATCTGCTCAGCCCTTTGGGTCGTGCCCCAGTACCAAAGTGTCCCCCAGCACCCTGGCTGACCCCGGTGTCACCTCCCGGGCGGTGCCACCATCCCCTGCCAGGCTGGCAGGCATCGTCTGCCGTGTGCTGCTCTATGGAAAGCATTCCTGCTTTTTATAACCCTGCTGAGGCTCCCCAGCTGCCAGCCCCGTGCCAGCCTGCCTGCCCTCCTGCCTGCTGCCTGCTTTGCCTTCCTGCCTGCTGCCTGCCTGTCCGGGCACGGCCGGGGAGGGGGTGGCGGGGGCCGGGGGCTGCAGGGCCCGTCCGACCTGCACAGCTGCATAGCTTGTCTCCAGCTATTAAACAAACTCCTCCATCTCCCCCCTCCTCCTGGTCCCCTTCCCGCCGCCAGACGCTGCTTAACCCTCTGCTGCCCCGCTCCTCGTCCCGCAGCAGCAGGAAGCGGCATCTGCCCCTCGCCGCCCGCCGCAGGTTTGACTCCCAGCAGCGACCCCCGTACTGCCAGTGCCCCCAGGGCCGGCTGGGCAGCTAGGGTGGTCACCCAGGTCCCCAGGGTGCCCGCAGCCTGGCACCATCCTGGGCATCCACCCAGGGGCTGGGAAGAGCAAGGGGATGCAGAGTCTGGGGAATACAGGCAGGGGGTTGTAGGGAGTGGTGGATCGGGGAAGAGAGGAGCTGTAGTGCAGGGCAGGGATGGCAGGAGGGCTGGAGGGGAGGCAGAGGGGTGGGAGGTGAGGGCTAGACCTCCCCTGACTCATCACAGCCCTCTACCCTTCCCACCCCACTGTAGAAAGCAATGCTGGGGGGTGCCCCAGCCCCCGGAGAGCCCCAGCTGAAGATGTCCCCTGCAGACCTGGGCCAGTAAAGGAGGCAGGAGGGCACAGCAGCCCTGGGATTCCCCCCAGGATGGCTCCTGAGATGCGTTCATCTCGGTGCACCGAGACAGCAGTGCCACAGACTCTGCTTCCAGTCTGGCTTACCCTGGCAATGCCATGAGAACAGCCTCCATCCCCCAGTCCCCACCCCACTACAGCCCTCAGAGACACCAGCTTCGCACGGAAACCTTAGCAGCTCCGAGCTCAGGAGCTGCTGCAGGGGATGGGATGCAAGGGAGGAGCAGGATTTGCCCCTCCAGGCTGAATTGAGCTCTCTGGAAGGGTTGACGTGGTGATGCCACGCTCTGCTGCCACTGTCTTAGGACACTGTGGAGAGGACAGACCCTCTCCGGCCCCTCCAGGACCTCCTCGATTGCCCTTTGCCTCCCACGCTCCCTCCCCCAGATGTTTGGGATATCTGGTCCTTTCCCGCTCCAGCCCAGTGACAAATGCTTGCCTGAGCGCAGTTTATTATTGTAAGAGCCTGGAGCTGGCTCTGGCCAACTTTCTGCCTGGGGCTAAGCCAGCAGCTGCAGGGCACCTTTCGGCGTGCCAAGGGGTGGGGACCGATCCCCTGACATTGCCCAGCACCCTGTGGGTGTGAGGAGCCCAGGGCAAGCCCCCAGCCCTAGGCAGGACACGAACGTGGATTCTCCACCCTTCAGCTGGCAGTGCTGGGAGAGGCATGGGGCGATTGCTGAGACCTTCCCAAACCTCCTGCTTTCTCCCCTGCTCTGCTCCACGGATGGGCTGTCGTGGGCTGGAGCATGGCGGGCTCGGTGATCGATGGCCGAGGCGTGGGCTTGCCAAGCCCTGTGTGTTTGGAAGGCGCCGTGTTTGTCTTGGCAGGAGCAGGGATGTCATCTCCTCCGCCTTGCACCGTGACGAGCTGGGAAAACCAACGGGGGGCTGTGCCGGAGCGGGTGCCCCAGTGGGACCCCTGGCAGCAGCAGAGGAGTCTGACCCAGAGGGGCAGAGTGAGGTCCCAGTGAGACAAGAGGTCGAGCAGAGGAACCCAGAGGGTGTGTCAGGGGTGACATGGGGACAAACTGAGCCTGCTATCCCCTGGCAGAGCAGGTTTGGCCATCCAGGTGTGCCCTGCACCTGGTAGAGCTGCCCCCAGCCCGTGTGCTGAGGTGGTGCTGCCCGCAGGGTCACCGAGCTCTGTGCTGTGCTGGTGGGGAAACTGAGGCAGGAGGGTAGCACCAGCTGGCAGCAGGGCCATGGGACAGGGGACTGAGGGGCAGTGAGTATGACAGGCACCAGGAAAAGCAGTCTCTGGGGCAGGGAGCAGCCCGGCTGGAGCTCTGCCGGGAAGGGGGTGCAATGAGGACATGAAAGGTGGTTGATGGATCAACGTCCTGCACGGTGCCGACGGCAAAGGCATTTGAAGAGCAGCTCCTGCTGATGGCAGTGAGGCGCTTGGCAGTCGATAGCCGCCTGGAAAGGCAGGGTCATGTCCTGCTGGGGGTCCCCAGGCACAACAGGAGATCGTGAGGGAGGGGAGATGAGTGCCCTGATAGTGTCTGCAGTGTGGTGGACTGGTGGGCATGGGGCTGGGAGAGGCTGAGACTCCTGAAATGGGAACTGCTGAAGTAAGCGCTGCCCCCAGGACTGAGGCTTTTCACTTCCCAGCTGCAATCCAGGATGCCTGGGATGACAGTACTGACACACAAGCCCCGCCCAGGACCGTGTCTGCCTGCACCAAACCTAACCATGGGTACCCATCCTGCTCTGCCCCCATGACGGTTTCTAAACCAGAGGGACAAGTGGAATGCCCACTCTCAGCTGTAGTCTGGTTGACAGTCCTGAGGTCATCCATCCTTGCAGCTCTCCATGCTCCAGAGAAAGGAGCCATCATCTACCTGCCTTTGGGTGAAGCCAGCCCCACCTCATCCATCATTCAGCCTGGCCCCACAGGCACAGCCCCAGGCTCTGCAGCAGTAGGGACATCATGGTGCCCATGCCTGGCCCTGACTGAGAATTCCTGGCACCCTCTGGCTCACACACAAGTGGGACCAAAGCATGGTGTGGGACCACATCTGTGTCACCCCACACGTTGCCGTGGAAATGGGCAGGAGCTGTGCTGATGGAAAACAAACCTGGACTGGTGGCTCCGGGTCCCAGTGAGCCAGTCCCAACACTGTGCCATGGGTTCCTCTGGGCACTCCATGCAGTTCCCTGTGCCAGGGAGGCTGGTGTAGAGGGGCACTGGGGCACAGGGGTGTGCACAGGATGTGTCACCGTGTGGCAGTGTCCCCTCCAACACATCCCCATGCACACCAAATTTATGAATACCAGTATTTTGGAGGGCTACAAGACCCTTTTCCTGTTTTAGGGAGAGGCTGGGGTCATGACTGGGACCACTATACCATGGCTGCAGTGGCCATGCAGGAGGTGGCACCAGGAGCCAAGCCACTGGGCTAGGAGGAGCATTATCTTCAAGTCAAGGGTGGCGTCAGTCAGCATCCAGTCTCTGGACTGCACTTCACTGGTACCTAGGGCCATTTCCAGCCCCCAAAAATATATGGAAGTGCTCGATGTTGTCTGTGTAAGAAGGACAACTGAATAACTCAATAGTTTTAAGATAACTTCCCAATTTTCTGAGCTGTCAAGGGCTTTCATGACATGGGAAGGTAATATGGGCAGAGAGTGGGGCCAGCAGCTCTGTGGCACAGCCCTGACGTGCCGGTGTGCCACGTAAGTGGGTCAGTGGTACAGCTGTGGGCATTGGTGTGCACAAAGGAGCTGGAAAGGACAGGATGGAGGCAGCTGGAATGGCTCAAGGGTTGTAAGAAACTGGGACACGTCCATGCACGTGGGTCCTCCCAAAGAAGTTGGTCCGGGAGCTGGATCAGCTCACAGGGATAGAAGAGCACCAGGCAGTTGGAGAGGATTTTTGGCTGTGTGAGTCAGCAATGTCTCAGTTCCAAGATCCTTCACTGAGATGTGTCCAGTGATGGCTTCCTCACTCCAGCAAGGACAGATGGATGGTCACAGCCAGGCACGGCCTAGCCAACCCCTGCATCCCTCTGGGGTGGAGGAAAGATGGTCAGCCCAGCCCAGACTGGGTTTGTGGTGGGAATATTGGTAAAAGGGTTCTCTATGGAGACTGAAGGATTTGGCAGAGTCCCATTCTGACACCCCACCCCTCTCCCAGAAGCACAACCTGTCTTTCCCTTTCCCAGCAACATCCTGTGGAAATGATGCTCCTGCTCCGGGTCGCCGTGGCAACCGGCAGGCACAACAAGAACGGGATGTAGGATCTGAAGCCCATTACTCTCTGCACCCAGGACCACTTCCTGGAACTTCCACAGCTCCATCGCCCCAGGGCTGGCTCCTTGCTGGGGGCTGCCACCTCTCCAAGGTCAGGCTCCAGCTGAGGGTCAAGGGAGGCCCAGGCAGCTGATGCTGATGCCGATGCCAGCACGCGCCTTGTGGAAAGCTGTCTCCCTGCCTTGCCCTTCACCACATCCCTCCCCAGCTGCCGCCTGAACTTCAAAGCCACTAAAGGCCACATGGCCTGGAGCATCTTCTCCATATCACTTCCAGGGAGAAGAAGATGCTTTGAAACTCCCTGGCCCTTCTCCCCTCCTCTGCAGGGTAATTTCCATTTTTTTCAAAACCCCACAAAAAAGGAGCCTTTTTCCTCTTTGTTTCTCTTCTCTCTCTCTCTTTTTTTTTTTCCTCTTCTCTTTGTCAGCTAAAAATATGCAACCCACCAGGGAGGGTGGGTGGGGGGAGCTGCTGCTGCACCGAAGGTTAGCGCCAGGCCGGGCTGGAAAAGCCACTGAGGGAAATGCAGGTGCTCCCCACCATCTTATGAGAGGGGTCCTGCCCCAGAAAAACCCCTTTGCTCAGGCTGGGGCTCGGGGCTTTGCCCCCAACGTGCTGAGGCCATGCCTGGGAGGCAGCAAAGTTTGAAGGCAGAGCCTGCTCAGGGCTTGGTGTGACACAACATTCAGTGAAGGGGCCAGATAGAGATCCATCCGTCCCGGTTGTTCCCCAGGGAGCTGGGAGGTACCCAGGGATGCCCATCAACCGGGGGCGGGATGTCCAGGCACCCCATGGGGAGATGACCCCGCAGGGCAGGGATCAAAGCAGCCGGGGGCAGAGCAGCAGCTTCAGGCTGGAGCGTGGGAGGGAGGTGGGCGGCTGTGGCAAAGGAAGGATGTGATTTACCTAATATCCCGCTTCAACCAAAGAACGGATGAAGGAGAAAAACATCCCGGGGGTTCTATGTCTTGAGGAGATGCTGTCAGGGCCTGAGAGGCACCGAGCAGTGCCAAAGCCAGCTGGGAAATTAAACTGGGATGCATCATCCAGAGCGGGGAGCATTCACCTTAGCTACAAACCTGCCACAAATTCAGAGAAAACACATTTCCCAGCTCCCAGGATTGCAATCTTAAGACTCGTCCAGCTTTGCAGGAAGGTGACAGACTTCAAAACTGGCTTACTATTTCTTCCCGCCCCCCTTCCTCTCCCCCTCACGCACGGGAATGTTGCAGCAGGATATCTCGGCGTGGGGGTAATAACCAGCCACGGGCCCCCCTCCGGGCGGTGACCCGGCAGCGGGATGCCGGAGCCAGGACTCCCAGGCGGGACCGATCCTTGGGCGTCCTGCAGGGCTGAGGGCGGGCGCTGAGAGGGAGGACGCAGGCAGGAGACGGGCTGGGAGTGGAGACCGTGGAGTCAAACTTGTTGAGAAGGCAAGAGACAGACAGTAGGAAAAAATTTCCAGGGCAGCTGTGGGTCAGGGGATTTAGTGGCGCCCTGGGATGGAGGTGTGAGAAACGGGGAGGTGACAGAGTTGCTGCTGCTACTGAAGTGGGGAGAAAGCGACACAGGGTCCACCAGATAGCTGCTTGAGCTGGAGGGGGCCTCCGTGGCTTGGAGGGCTGGGGGCAACTCCTTCAGAGGATGCCTTGGCTACTTCAAACAAGCTGGCAGACCCCAGACCCGCGGGACAGCTCGGGACGGGGGGTGTGTGTGATTTATGAAGCGGGGGATTAGGCAGGAGGAGGCGGCGGCAGCGGGACACACATGGCAGGCGCTGACAGAGGGGAAAGAGCTGCCGGAGCAGGACGGGGGTGAGTCCCAGGTGGCCAGGATAGAAATTCCTCAGCCTTCCCTAGAGCTCGGATTTACCCCCGTGGCGATGAAGATGCGGGCTTGGGGCATGTCTGCTCTCAGAAAAGCGTCCTGGTGCTCAGCTGCAGGGAGGAAGCAGGGAACGTCCCAGCTAGGGGCTGTCTGGAGAGACCTCCCCCCTCCTCCCACTGCCCAGGCATCCACGTGTGCTCCCCAGAGGAGACACCAGGGAGGGGAGGCGTTTGGCAGGGGTAAACTGAGGCAAAGTGGGGGTTGCCTGTCCCCGTTTCATGGGTTAGGATGTGGCGGCTCTGGGATTCTCAGCCACAGCTCATCTGGGGCCCCAGGAGCTGGTGGGACCACGCCGTTCCTCTGGTGCCTGATGGGCACCCAGTGTTCGGAGAGCCCTCACCGCCTCCGCCGGATGGCGATCTGCCCGTGGGACAAGGACATCCCGGATCCTTCCCGCGCGCCCGGGCAGGTGGCATCGGGTGTCCACAGCTGCGAGCCGCCTTTCATCCTCTTCCAGGCCGGGGCTCGCTTTCCGTCACCTGCTGCCCTGCCGGACGGAGGCCAAGAGCCCGCGGGCAGGGCCGATGTGTGAGACGTGGCCGCTCTGCCCGCACGTCCTCTGGCTGGAGGGGGGGCAGCGAGACGCCCGAGCCAGCATCCTGCCCCATGCACCCCGCTGCCAGCTCCTCGGCTCAGGGCGGGCATAGCTGGGATGGAACCTGGCAAAGCCCCAGTCCAGAGACAGCAGCTCCACGCACTTTCCCTGCAAAAGTTTCCATTGTCTTCAGTTGCTGCAGTCAGCGGGAGGAGCGGGGGAGCAGGCAGTGGGGGGTGTGGGTGTTGCTGGAACACGCGTGGTCAGCAGTGTGTGCCTGTCCACGCACACATGTGTACGTGTGCCAGCACATGCATGTGAGCAGGAGTGAGTGCATCTGTGGGGAGATACACACACAGAGATCTCCCTGTGCATCTCTGAGCGGGCATTGCACGCCTGTGAGACTGCAACATCCCTTTTGCTGCAGCATTTCTCAGCGTGTGCAGCCTAATGAGCTGGCACAGCAGAGTTAATTGAGGGGACAGACAAGTGGAGCTCGTCATTAAGGCAGGCACTGCAGCAGGTACCGGTGACAAGATGCTGCCTTGTGCCCCCGGGCTGATGGCAGCCCCCGCAGGGGACAGTGACAGTCTGAGTCCCCAGGAAAGATGGCTGAAGATGAGCATCCCACGTGCTGTAGCCCTTGCCCAGAGCCAGCTCCATTAGCAAAAGCAGCCAGGGAGTGGGAATTGCCGTTGTCTGCATGGAGGAATTTATCTGCCAGACCGTGCAGTGGATACCAAGCCCTGGAGGTGGTGGCTCGTCTATAGCCCTGTTTACATCCTGTCCACAGCACCTTCCACCTGGAACACGTCCCTGCGGATCCACACTTCCACAGTGTGATGATGTGCTGGCTGTCAAAGCTGCCCCCTCAGCTCCCACCATTAGGTTCTAGAGTGAACATGCAGCAGAGGGGACAGAACAGCCGGCTCCCAGTAGCATGGTGAGACTGTGCCAACAGCCCACAAGGACGGGGAGCCTTGCTCAGGGCTGTCAGATTCTCGCTCGAGAAACTCAGAGAACTGGAAAGGAGCCTTCACCGCCTTCATAGCCAGGAGCTCCCACACTCCACATCCCTCTTCAGCTCTCTTGTTGGCCATGCCTCTCCTTGGGGGGCCATGTCCTCACAAGACATGTCCACAGATCCCTCCTTGGAACCTGACTGTTCCTATGGACATCTCCATCTGGAGGGCTGGGAACGTGTTTCTTGTTCTGTCCCTTCCAGCAGGTGTTCACTCTGAAACCCAGTGGTGGGGCAAGAGCCTGTCCTGCAATCAAGAAGTGATCCTGCTTGAGCAGAACCCAACCCCCTGCCTTCTGCCTCTTTCATCAGTGCAGCCCCGCGTGCCCTGCCCCAGCCACCAGTGCCGCAGGCAGAATAAAACCTTGTGGAGTGAGCATCCATCTGACCAGATTTGCTCAGCTCTCTGATGAAGGGCTCAGTCAGTAACTGCTGGGCTCCTGTCAGGGGAACCTGAGTGTTTACGAGTTGATAACCTTATCACAGACACATCCCTAATTAAGCTTGTTAGCTCTTTATGATAAACAACATATGGGCTGGGGCCAGTGTGCTCCTCAGGCCCATGTGCTCTCTGGCAGCCACATAGCCCATGGGGCAGTGCAGGCAGAGAACAAGCAGCCCTATGCTCACGCCTGCCTGTCCCTGCCCTTCACAAAATGGACCTTCAACTCTATGGCTTCACTGACCCTCCAAACCATATTAGTCCTGGGTTTCTCCTCTGGACCTGGGTGGGCAGGAGAGGGCTGGGTTGGACAAGGCTGTCAAGGCTTTGCCAGTGCTACGGGATCCCCTTCCTACTCCTACAGGGTCTGGGGCAGCACAAGAGAGACCTACAGTCTGTTGAGGGCTGGGAGATGAAGGGATGATAGAGAACAGCAGCTCTACTCCCTGTAAGAAGAAGTGACGGGATAACTGTGCAAACTGCTGTTGAGTCTGTAACACAGGGTTTGTGACCCACCCCAGGATGGTTTCTTTGTCCATTATCTGGTTGGTAGCTGGAGATTCCATCCATCCATCCATCCATCCATCCACCCACCCACCCACACAGGCGTAGCAGGGTGCGAGCAGGGTACCCTGGCATGACTCACCCAGGCATCCACCCCACTATCTATCCTTGTCTGCATCCCTCCTGCTCCCCCATCTATCCACCAGACATCAACCCTTGCCTTCATTCCTTCTTCTGTCCTATCAACCCACCTCACCATCTACCCTGGCCTTCATTCCTCCTCCTGCCCATCTCTCTGCTCCCCCTAAGCTCAGGGTGCTCATCACCTGCACCCCCCAATGCTCATTAATTACCAGCCCATGTCTCTGGGGCTAGACCTGTTAATGGGGTGAAGGTAGAGAACCCACTTACTCCCCCTCCTCACAGCTCTGCGTTTCTTATCTCCGAGATCCCACCTTGCTGGCGGAGGAGTGAGGCAGGACGCTGCTTCCCTGGGGAATGGCAAGCCAAGCGATAACGAAATCGCAGTGCGAGGAGAAATTACCTTGCCTGAATTTTAAAAACTTCTCTCTGAGGTTGCCATGGTAACTGAAAGGTGCATCACGTTGCTCTGACAACCCTGAAACAGCCAGGTTTTGCCTGGCGGGCTCTGAAGCGGCAGGTTTTGGGGAGGGAGGAGCCCAGTGTGGTGGGGAGCAGGGATGTTCAAACCTGAGCACCCAAAACAGAGATGTCTCCCTCCCCATAACCACCAGCTTTATCACTACCCCACCACAATTCCCAACCTCCCCCCATCCGTCTCTCCCCGGAAACAATGAAGGAAGAGGACTGAGGAACTCCAAGCTCAACCATGCAGTCCTCTGAGAAGGTGGCAGGGTGGTGGAATGGGCTCCAGGTTCGTCCACCCTGCTGTGGGCATCCCTGGCACTGTAGGAGTTGCTGGAAGCCCCAGCAGGAGGACTGGGGACCTCTCTGCACCCTGTTTGGGGAGTGGGTTGTGCACCCAGCAGTACTTTGGGCTCCAAGACCCCAGGCGAGTGGCAGCAGCATTGTCCTAGTCCGTGTAAATCACTCTGCCACGGAAATAGCCCCAGTGGGGTTGAAAAATAGCAGGTGACTCACGCAGAGCAAAGGGTCCAAAATAGCCCCTCCGGAGCACTCCTAAAATTAGTCTCCCTCCCGGGAGGTCCCAAGTACTGTGTCCTTGCCAGGGCACAGCCGCGGTGTTGAGCCTGCCTGGCTGCTGCCACCACAGCCACTTCCCTTCCCTCTGGGGTGAGGGGTGCAGGGCTCCCTTTGCTGATCCTATCCCTCCCATATCTCCTGAAAACCCACCCTCGGGTGTGACTGAAACGTGCATCTCTGAGTCTCTGTCAGATCTGTGTGACTCCTGTGGCTGCTGGCTGTTTTTCAGGTGATGCTCCATGCAGCACTTAGACACACGCAGCAAGACACAGGCACCAAAAAACACAGCCTTGGAAGCTGTGAGCTAGCAAGGTACCAAGGACTTGCCCCCCAGCTCGCTTCCTTTGCTCGGATTTCGGCGGGAGGGACGCCGAGGCAGCAGATCAGGTGTTTTCCAGCGACAGTGAGTCCCGCAGACACTCGGGTTTTCCTACACCAGCTAGCTCACCTCGTTGTTCCACCATGGCAGGGCAGCACCAGCTTGCTGCTCCCACTCGCTGCCGGTGCTGGGAAGCATGGAGGCCTGGGGGGACACATGGAGGGATCTCGGGAGCAGCATCCGCTCTGCTGGCATGGCTGGGAATGTTCCCCATGCCGGGCCATTGCTCCTGCGCGGGGGAGCTGTACCCAGTTAATTAGAGGAAGGGATGAATAATTCCTTTTTATAATGCAACGTCGCACGGCAGATGCTGTCTGCCTCGGCGCGCCGCGCGCGGGAGCCCGCGTTATTCTGCTCTCAGCAGAGTTATTTATACACTGGGACATTTTTCAAAGCGCCGCTTTGATGGTCTTCCACCAGCTCGGAAAAAAAAGTAGTCCATCCCAAAATAACCCGAGTGAAAGTCACAGCTCTTCATTACGAAGAGCTTCAACCGGGGGGCTCGGAGAACAAAAACCCGTCACATTCCTCCCATCAAATCCACCCTTTTCAAATGCATTTCAAATAGGTTCAAACCGCCGCGGCGGCGACTAGACGAGCGCTAATGATGCTGCGGGCACATCCCGCCGGGGAGACGGATGGGGCTGGGGGATGGTGGGTTTTAAGCAGCTTCCAGAGCCGACAGATGTTTTGGGGTGCCCAGGACAGGGTCCTGGGAGGACCACAGTGGGATATGCTGGGAAAAATGCAGTCCCTCTCTTGCCTGGTTTTCGTTCTGCAGGAAGAAGTTTCTCTCCCCAAACCAGGCTTTGGAGGAGGGGAACAAGCACCAAATAAATTTTTCTTAGGAACTGGAACAAAAAAGGCCATTTGAAACAGTCTCCGTTTCTCAATTGCACCTGCATGCACACAATCCTCATGTCTCGTTGCTGGTAAAGGGAAAAAAAGGGGTGGAGGTAAAGAGATTTTTGTAGGTGGTGACAAATTCCTGTGAAAACGTTTTTGAGATTAAATCGTCTCCCATCAAAGCTCCCTCGCGGCGGAGACGGTGAGCGGCTTCCCTCCCCGCCCCACTCCCATACCTGGCAAAGGGCCTGAGCTGCTCACCCCTCCCAGCCCGCCGGGTTCTGTGGGGCCAGGGGCCTGTGGGTGCCCCACGGGGGGCTCAGGTTTTCCCCATCGCCAGGCTCTGGCTCACTCCCTGCGTGCCCAGGGCCCTGCCTGCAGCAAGGCTGACACTGGCCTGCCCGCAGTCCCTCGGTCCCACCGCCCAACCCCCTCGTCCTCTTTCCCCGGAGCTTGGCTCCGCTGCCCGGGGCGCTGCTCAGCGGGGTGGCCAGCGCGCCGTGGCTCCGGGGCTGCCTGCCTGGTGATCGACGGCTCACTGCCGGAGGCAGGGAAGAGTCTCTGCGGTGAAAACCGTTTCTTTATCCTCCAAATTTGCCTGTTCCAGCATTTCTGCAAGGCTGGAGCATCTCTCCTGGGAGAGCCTGGCATTGGAAGATATCCAAGGACCCAGGACGGTGTGAGCTGCCTGGATATAGGATAAGCATGCTGGATGTAGCCACAGGTCCCAAGCCTCAGCATCCCAGCCTCATCTGTTTTTGTTTTTTTCCAACAACAGAGTCCCCTCACTCCACCCCCCAGGGCTGGAAATTGTGTCCATATTGCTGCAGGTAGTGAGCCAATTAAAATCATCTTTTTTTTCCACCTCAGCAGAGAAACATGGACCATGCTGTTCCCAAGCCAGAACTGGGCTCTGGGTCAAAACACCATCCAAGTAGATTAGCTAAGGGATAAGGAACACACCTCCCCTTCCTCACCCACCCTGGTGCTGTGGGGCTGAGGAGGAAGCGTCCAGGATGACATGGCCAGTGGTCTAGGGCCACACGTGTTCCATGCCAAGGGGCAGGAGGGGTGCTGGTATAGTAAGCACCTGGGGCAAGGCACCAACACCCTTTCCAAAACCCTTTATCTGTACACCCTCCCCCTCAACTGTTCTTTTCTTGCCCTTTGAGCACCCCAAACAGGCAGCTGCTGGGCTGCCACAGCAGCAGCATGGTGTGCTGGCAGGATGCTGCACCATGGCCCTGCCCATCCTCCCACCAGAGCCCCACAGCTGAAACCAGAGCCAGGTGGCTGTGGGGCATTTGGATAAAATAGGGCAAACTATTCCAAAGTAGTTAAGGACACATTCAATAGCTTAGGAGAGGGTGGACCAACATGGTGGGGAAGAGAAAGGGAAGCAACCTTGTTAAATCCCCCGCGGCAGAGTGGGGAAAGGCACTGGAGAGGAGCATGAACACACACACGGACACACAGGTGCATAACCTCACACATATCTGTACTCCCTGCCCCAGGCTCTCCCCATGGCAGCAACCACCACCTCGTCCTTCAGATGTCCTTTTGGCATCAGGAGACACCCCGTGGAGCTGTGGGTGCCTGGCTTTGACTGACACTCAGCACAAGCACAGCCAAGGTGGTCCCAGGTCACGGTTCTCTCCATGCCTGTCCTGCTGGGCACAGGAGGCTTTTTGGCAGGGGGAATGCAGGAAAGCCAACCCAATCCACATGGAGTCCTGGGGCCTCTGGCAGCCCCAAACAGTGGCACAAAGATGTGTTCCTGCCTGCAAGCAGCATTTCAGTGATGGTGCAGGAGAGTCAGGCAGGTCTGGGGCTGGCCATGCAGAGTGCCAAGCTCTGCTATGGATTGGTAACTCCAGCGATTAAGGACTACTCGTGAGGAAAGCTGTTCACACTGATGATTTGGCTGTTTTCCTCGCTTCAATTAGCACACATGAGCTCCAAAGGCCTCCCGGAAAGCCAGGGCATAGCAGGCTAGGGAGTTTTAATATTAGTAATGCTGAAAGCCAGCCAGAAAAATCCCAAACTTTATAGCAATAGGGGCCTTAGATTCTGCATATTGTAGGTGCTGGAAGGAGCTGCAGGCCTGTTGGAGCCTAGGCCCTAAAAGTCATCCTGCAGCTGCCCTGTGCCTGGATGGAGCCCCTGGCTCAGTCCTGCTCTCATGAACCGATGGCAGAGGGCACAGGGTCCCTTTGGGTGTCCCCCCTTCCTCCCTAGCCTGGAGTCTCCACCTGCTCTGGGGCTTAGTGCCTTTACTTTTCCATTGTCAGCCACAAAGAGACCTTGTGGCTGCTCAGTGATAGGGAAACCCAAGCATAGGAGTACAGTGAAACTCTGCCCTAGGGACCGCTCTGCATCTCCTCCTGCCACTGCCCGGCTACACAGGCCTCTCTCCAGTATGCTATGTCCCTCTGCATGCCTGGTGGGACCAGCTTCAGCCCCCACAGCATTTTGACCGTGGCCCAGCACCTTTTTGGGGCATCTTGTACCAGGCTCAGGCTCAGCCCCAGTGGGACTTGTGCACTGGCAGCCCTGCAAGCCACGCCCAAGGTAGCTCCCTCCCTTGCTCCGAGGGGGATCCTGCCTTGTCACTGCACACTTCTGGGGCTGGCCCCATCCCAGGGCTTCTCCTCCCGCCCCCACAGAGGTCGGTCCCCAGGGAGGCAGGGACACCACGTCCCTCTGAAGGCTGTGGGCCACGGTGCATTCAGTCACGAACAGCCGCACTGTGCTGCCTAAATGGGAGGCACCGGTGCTGGCAGGCGGCGGTGCCTCCATGCCCTGCTCCAGTGCCTGGCATAGGATTCAGGGACATGCCTGGCAGTGGGGTGCTGCATGCTGCCCTCCCCACAACCCCCCAATCAACCCAGCTTCTCTTGTTCCCTGGCCACCCAGCAGCAGTGCCTTAACCCAGGAAGGGGGGGTTTAACCAATCTACCCAAGAGGGAGTAGCTGCAGGCCCAGGACCCCATTAAAGCCTTGCCCCAGGAAGAGACTCTGCTTTGGGCATCCTGTTCTGGCAGTTATCCCCATTAGCAGATCCCTGTGCCCCTGTGGCACGCTCCTGGTTCCCCACTGTAACTGTTCTGCAGGAAGTACAAGCTGGGGCTGGCTCAGCTCCTGGCACTGGTGCAGCACCTTGCTGCAGCAAGGAGGGAGCGAACATGACGAGAACACTGTGCTGTGCACACTGCAGGCCCTCCCCCCGTGCCCGCAGCATCACCCCTTGTCACGAGGATGCACTGGGACAGGGATCGATGAGCTGGGAAGAAGCTGAGCTACACAAATGCACTTTATCGATCCACTGAACCCACCTGCTGGGAAACAGACCCCCCCACTTACAGCCCAGAGCAACAAAGCACTTGGCTGTGTTGCCAGCCGGGACACACAGGGACCAGGGGGAGGTGGCCACAGGCACACGGGGCCCCATCACAGTGCACCAGGCCTGCCGTTCCTGCCATTACCCTGAAGGGAAGCTGGGGCAGGGAGCTGGCACTTTTAGGTTGTTTCAAGCGACCCAGCTTCCTCTGTGGAGCCAAAGAGGCAATGTCACACGCTAGGGAGACGCCCTGGAGCCCCAGCGATGCTCCACAGCTCTGCACAGAGGAAACACTCCGCGACAGACTGTCACAGCTGGGCCACGCCTGCCACCTGGTGGAACGGCCCGGGGACTCTGGCAGGGACCCCAAGCCCTGCGGTCCTGGTCCTCAGGCAGGGGTGAGGGCATTTCCCTGGCTTAGCTCACCCCAAGCCAGGCACCCCTCAAAAATCAGGCAGTGGCCTGCCAGTGCAAGAGGCACAGGTACAGCTGCAGCAGCCAGCAAAGCAGGATTCACCCATTCCAAAAAGCAGCCACAGTACGCTGGCCTTGAGCCCCAGAAGGGCTTTGCACCAACACCAATGAAGCTCATCCTACCCCTTCCTATGCCCACCTGGACAGTAGGAAAGCCCACTGGTGGCTCAGCTTTGGAGGCTGAGCAAGACCCACAGCCAACAGCATCAGCGAAGGCAGAGCTCAGGGCTGAGATCTGCTCTGCTCATCTTGGCTCTTGCAAAGAGGAGTATCAGCAAGGCACAGCACAGGCAGAGAACAGAAAGGCAGTAATGGGACAGCTGCAGGACACCTCTGGTGAACCTTGTCTTCCCATCACCCAGCCTGCTGCAGTTCCCTCGACAGCATCGAGGCAAGCCAGGAGCCAAGGTGGAGCACACGAACCTTCCCAGAGGTGCCACATGTCACCCCCCTTCCCTGCCCACCAAAGGGCCAGCAGAACACCCAGGGATCCTGGGAAAGGGCAGACACTGCTGCTGTCCTTTCCTGCTCCTACAGTGATGGCAGGAAGGGCTACATAGAGATCTGATGTTCCACCAGCCACCATCCATGCTGGAGTTGTGAGAAAGACGTTGAGAACAAGGCACAGCACAGGGATTTAAGGAGGGAGGCAAGTGGAGAGCTGCATGGAAGGAAGACTCCAGGATGAAGTCTCACCAAGGAAGAAGCAGAATCATAGAAAGGACAAGTAGCATTGGCAACTTAATTCTTCATTCACCCACTGAGAAACAGAAATAGGGTAATTTTTGGATGTATTTCATTTGGAAATGAGCCAAATTGGCAACTAGAATCAAAGTCTTCAAAAAGTCTATACAAAGATGTATCATACAAAATGTACAGGAAAATTCTCCAAAAAAACCCAGACAATACAACAAAAGGAGAACAGAGACAGTTTGAAAGCACAGCTAACAGGTCCTGCTGCTGCTCCAGAGGGCAGGAGTGGCACCTGGACAACACGCTAAAACACAGAATACATTACACTATATACACGACCGTACAAAGATCAGCCATCTCCTTTGGTCTAACCAGGAGCTCTCCAGCATGAAGTTGGGTCAGTTCAAACAATCTGCTCATGGAAGTGTTTGTTACATGCCGAGCAGGGAACAACGTCCAAGGGAATGAAATGGTCAACTCTAAACCAAAACCAGGATACAGCCAGGTCACCAAGGCTACGGAGTTTAACAGTCAGTTCTTGCTAACAAGAAGTGCTGTGCATGTCAGAGGGGTTACTCCATCTCCGTGAAGCGAGCGAACATGGCTTTCCGCACTGCATCTTTGTACGAGTCTGCCGTGGAGACACCATAGGAGCTGCCCTTGGCTCCCAAGCCAGCTCCTCTCATTCTTACTTGGGCCTGCAAGGGAAGAGACACACTTCAGCTCTGCAGCAAGTGGCCAGACCACCACGAGGGCACCACAAAAAATCCCATCAATCCAGCCAGCTTCCCAAGCTTCCCCGGGGATCTTCAGAGCCATAAATACCACCATGGACACCAAGAGTAATACCCCATCCTCATGCTTCATGCTACTCTGGCCCCAGTCCAACTGCACAGAACAGTTCCTGACAGCACAAGCTGGAGAACAGGCAAAGCCAGCAAAGGCAATGACTGAGGGAGGGCAGCCCTTCCTGGGGTACTGGGGCCAGTGCCTCAGGAATCAAATGCCAAAGGGAGGAAGGCACAGCCCTGCCTCTGCTTCAGCATCTGATGGGACAAACATGAGCAGGAGCCAACATAAATAGAGGCAGCTTTTTCCTTCAGAGCTCTTCAGCAGCAAGTGCTTCTGGTTAAAGAAAAAAATAAAGGCATCAAACCTCCTCAAGGAGCTCTCTCTCTTTACTTACCTCAATGGGTGCTGTGATGCCCTGGCATTTTCTTCCCAAGCCTGAACCTTCCCTCCACCCCATGGCCTGCAGCATCTTGTTCCCTATATTACTGTTGTCAAGGCCATCTTTGGTGGGCTGCTCATAATTCCTGTGGGAAGAAGAGTTAACAAGTTACCCACACTGCTCATGGTGCATTGAGGCAGCTGCTGAGGAGCTTTCAGATACGTACACTGTGCCTGCATCGTAGACCTTCTTGCGCTTGGGCTCTGGGGGCTCAGGGATGCCGTACTTTTCCCGCCTCTCAGCTGCTCTGTCTCTGTATTTCATCTGCATAAAGCAACTACAATTAGCATGGATTTCAAGACACTTTCTTCTGCTTTAAGCTATGTGAGTCAGCTATGGGAGCCTGCTACTGAAGAACACTGTAGATTGCAGCCCACTAATACTAACACCACCAACAGCAGAGCCCAAGATCCAAGTCCCTGGAGCACCATCTGAACCAGCACTGGGGCAGGAAGAGACTTGCAGCTTTCTAGTCTCAGCCTGGTAGCCCTGAGCTAGAAGTGGAATGAGCCTTTGTGGTAAGCCGTATCTGTGGGATATGGGACACTTCTCTCCATCTAAAAGGGCAGCTCTCAACCTTGACTCGAAAAGGAGTTGGCTTACAAGGATTATCTCGAGTGACGTGTGTCAGGATAAGGAAAGCTCAACAGATCACCTGCACAGGTTTTCCATTAGCTACTCATCTGCTCATCTCAACACTGACCTCTCTCTCACGCAGCTCCAAGGCTTCAAGTTCCTGCTCGGAAAGCTTTGATCTCCTATAGATATCCATGTTTTGCTGAAACAACAAGAGACATTCACTTTAACATCATGACATGCACAACAGCTCTTAAATGAAGTAGCTGACTTTCAGGAGAGCAACAATCCACCTGCAGATTTTTGCTTCAAGAGAAAGTTTTCCTGACAGCAACATGCCTCATGGCTTTGGCTTACACACTGAATTACAACAACCCAGTATTTTCCTCACCACATAGTGTAACTACCTTGTGCAAGTCAGACAGCTGCTGGTGCCGAATCAGAGCATCTTTGTTTGGGAACTGCCTTCTACACAGCAGACAAGCCATCTTCTTCCAGTCAGTCAGCTTCTCCTCCTCATTCTCCATTCTTTCCAGTAAGTCCTCATCATTATCGCTGTCACCACTGTAGGCAGCCACGAGGCCACGCTGAAAAGGGAAGACAGCATTAAGGGGAGTGTAACAGTACCATAGATCAGAGAGCACAAAGAGGGAACAAAGGCTGCAGATGTGTACCACAGGAAGAACAGCATGCTCCCATTACTAAGGATGAAATCACAGAATGCTTGAGGTTGGATTGGACCACTGGAGGTTATCCAGTCCAACCCCCCTGCTTAAGCAGGGTCTGCCCCTAGCACATACTGCTCAGGGCTCTGTTCTAACAACCTCTGAGCATCTCTAGGAAAGGAGACTCCACAGCCTCTCTAGGAAACCTGTTCCAGTGCTCAGTCACTCTCACAGTACTAGTTCTTTTTCTCATATTCCCCTGGATCAGGGATTCCTAAGAGCTGGCCTTGGCAATGAAGACTAAACGAAGATGTTTAGTATTTCAGCCTTCTCTGCCACCTCTGTTGCAAGGCTCCCTGTTCTATTAAGTACTAGGCCCACACTTTCACAGTACTGCAACTCAAAAGAAGTACATACCACAGTGGCTGCAAGACAGTTCCCATTAGCCAAACAATACTTCTAAGCATAGCCTATGTAGAAACCTCAAAACCCCAACTGAATTCAAGGCTAAAAAGAATCACAGCTGTCGTCAGTGTATCTCAGTCACCCAGCCTACTGCACTTGCACCACACCACTGCAATCATCAACACCACTTTTTACAGGTAATGCCATGGAAATCCAGGTTTGAAAGCAAGCATTGGCTAGAGCTCCTCTACCATACTCACCTTTAGAGGATTTTCATCATCGCCGTTTTTCAACACCTCTGGCAAGATCTGCTGTCGCTCAGACAGAGCTCCCTGGATGAGACAAGAATGCCATGAGCACAGAGCTCTCTCACACAACCCCACCACACACCACTGCCAGCACCTTCACCTTTTTCTCAAAGAGGGCAAAGCCTGCATCTGCAGCTGCTGACTCCTTCCGCTCCTCCTCCCTGGTACTCAGTGGCTGGAAGCTGTTCTTGAAGTTCTCTTTCTGCTTGTTCAAACTCTTTGCCCAGCGCTCCATGTCTTTAGCAATCTGAAATGCAGAGTGGTTTGCTCACACAGCTCCTCTCAAAGCTATCAATCTCTTATGACACCCATTCAATCTCACATGCAGTTTCAGAACAAGTCAACCCGCTACCTTTTATTTTTAAACCACGGGACACTGGATGTAGTGCAGCTGTTTCCCTGTATCCAGTGTTCAAAGATAACACAGCTTGCTGCTTTTACTGTACAAACCCTTCCTATCAAGCTAATCCTCTAAGTGATGGCTCAGTTATACTCCCACTGATCCTGGCAGGATTCCATAAGCACTCCTATGCAGAGCTTATTTCGGCACTGAAGCCTTGCCAACTCCACCTCCCCTCAGCCCCCCACTATGCCTGCAAATTGAAGGCATGCACCCCACTGAATAACCTAGGATTTCCTTTGTAATGAAAATGGAGAAATATTATCCTGTTCCACAGAGAAGACTTTATCCCAGTTACAATCCCATTCTGTCTTTTACCTGTTGGGCTGTTTTACTTTTAGGCTTCTCTTTCTTCTCTTTCACTTCTTTGGTGGTCGTTGTGGTAGCTGTCTGTTGATACGTGACACCTTCTGCTGCAGGCATGTAGGTCTCCTTTTCGCCATCCCAGTACAGGTACTGCTGGGTTAAGGCATTGTAGTAATACTGCCAGAGGGAAGGAGAGGCAGACAGTTAAACATCTCATACAAGCTCAGTGTCCACGGGAGAACCCAAGCAAGCTGATTCACACTACTGCATCACACGGGAAGGCGTTTTGTGGAGTCCAAACAAGTTCTGCAGACTCCACAGAGGAGTCGAAAGGCAGGAAGTGGCTGAAGCCTCTGTCCCCAAACACAGGCAGTTCTGCCCAACAGCACTACGGAGAATCTTTTGCTTCTCCCAAGAGATGACCCACCAGAGCCCAGAGCTGGGTGCACTTTGCTGGGCACTCCGCAACGAAATAGCTCAGTTACAGTGGCTGTGACAAGTGCTAATCCTATATGGGCCAAACGTGGAGGAAAGTTAAGGAGAGAAAAATGCAGGGCTATACCACAGGGAAATCAAGTCCCAGCCCTACACACACTGCTGAGAGTTATCTGCAACATTTGGTATGTCGTGCACTTCAAATGTCACTCGTAGGATGAGAGACAGGGAACTAATGGACCTTAACCGTTAAGACATGTGGGAAGAGCTTGTGTTTACCTGGGAATTAGGATCATAGTAGAGCCCTGTTATAGGATCATAATAATATCCTGAAGATTCATCATATTGGTAGGTGGAAGTATCAGGGACAGCTGTAAAAAAATTAAAGCGTGGGACATGGTCGTTCCAGACGAATTCAGACAGGCATCTTTCTACATTTCAGGTAAAATTTGGAGACTATAGCAGCCACGACAGCAGACACGTCTGTAAAGGGCTCTTAATCACCCATGCAGCCAACGCTCTCCAGGGGCAGCTTCACCATGACATGGTGATGGAGCACTTGGCCAAAGCCAAGTTTTATTGCTACAGTGACAGAAACCTGTCCCCAAGAGCAGCTCCCGAGCACTTACCGTACTTGGTTCCAGGCACTACACCAGTCGGAGCAGCCGCCTGTGCCTGAGTGCTAGTGGTAGGTGGTGCTGACTGTGTCTGAAAAAAACCCAAACCACAAACCTCAATTAGAAAATCTGTCACCAAGAAAACAAGGACAGCGAGCCAAGGCGTGAGCAGTGCACCCTACACATACGACAGCTAACTCCTCCTCACCAGCACGCCTGGCATTCCCCTTTAGCAAAGAACAAAACCATCCCAGAGAAGAAACGGCAGGTGACTTATGACCACAAGCACTGTGACTAACCCATGGACACTCAGAAGCTTTGCTGTACCACCAACTTTAAAAAGCAAAGGCTACAGCTAAGCCACATATCCCAGGGTCTGAAAGCAAGGACTCATCAGTGCTGTAATTACCGGAGAGTCAGGTGAGTTTGTCTGCTGATTATACAGCTGAGGACTCTGGGACACAACTGCAGCTGTTGTCGTAGTGACTGGAGCTCCTGCCAAAACAGAGCAGCAATGCATAAGTGAACTAATTTGTAAAACAGTACTGCATCCTAGGGCTAAAATTACTTTGTTTATAGTCTCAGCTACTATTTCCAGCTCCAGCAGCCGAACAAGGCAATAAACGTTCAAAAAAAGATAGATACACAGTGGGTATCTTCTACCCAGACAAGGAATAGTTTCCTTTTCAGGAGGAACTGTTCCACTCCCCAAGTCAGCAATTCTTGGCCTCTACAGCTGTCAGTGACAAACATTTGCTAGAGCTGCTTACACCGCTATCAAAAATTCAAGGCCCTTGTCAATAGTCTGAAACAGAGGCTTCTCTCTCATCCTGCACGAGAGGTTCCACTTCAACAAATCTGTTACAGTCCTCTAGTAACGCATCCTCATTCAGACATCCTGAGAGCAAAAAGAGCCAAGTCTTCTTTTGCACAGCAAAATAACATAAAAGCTGAGGCAAAATACTACTGCAAAATTATCATTACAAACAACTGCTTCTAAGATGCTGGAAACACTACCTGATATGGTAGCTGTGTCTGTGTCCAACACTCCTCCTTGATTTTGGTAGTACTGCTGATAATCCTGGGAATACTGTAAAGGGAAATGAATGGCAACACAAGGTGAGTAATCTGCGTACCCAAATTATGACAATTTACTGGTTAGAACACCATCTCTACCACTAACCTGAGCATATTGTGAGTATCCATCCTGTCCTGACTGGAGATAGCTGTAGTCAAGGGTGCTGCCCTCTCCAGTCTGTGGCTGAAATTCAAGAAGGTAATTTTTGTCAGGGACAGGTAAACAACTTTATTAAATAACTTCAAGCACCCCACTGCCTAGGCTCCAAACTGATTGTGGACCATATATGTTATGACTGCATCTGCCACTAATCAGTCCAACCAAGCACGTGGCCAGCAGGGCAATTACATGGTCTGCATTTTAATTTTCAGGAAAGCAGGATTGTGAGTAACAATCTCCAAATCATACCTGAGTGGATGACCACTGAGCTGCAGCAATGGCTGTACTAGCCACAGAGAAAGCGCTGACTCTGTTACCGTCTGGGAGAAGCAGGTCTCTGCAATCACAAAAAACAGCCACCTGAGTAAGTCCTGCATTTTACTTACGTGTCTCCCTATGCAAGGAGGCATAGTCTGCCCTCACACATGGATTTCTTGGCAGTTATAAAACATTCAGAATGTAATGAATGAACCAAAACACTGCTAGCAAAGGGACTTCAGGTTCATTGTGGTAGAATCAGTAACAAGTCAGGGGGTCTCCAAGGAAACAAATTTGCTGTGCACACAAGCAGTTACAGTGTTATCTTCAGAGGTCTGGAAACGGGGGTGTGGAGAACACTGCTTTCACTCTCCTCCTAGGGAGTGAAGAGCAGGATGCATGCATCACAAGTGACTTATGGGAAGCAAAACTTTGGAGTTAGAATAAGCTTAATAAAAGCCTAGGTGACTAGAAGAAATCATCCAATATAAAGGGAAGGGGTGGGTGTGTGAACAAAAAAAAGCAAAAACCAAAAATGCAATTCACTGTTACCACAACTCACTTTCTGGCACTCTTTGCGAAGTCAACACCAATTGTTTTGCCATCAATTTTTAACGGTGGCTGAAGACTTTGTAAAATCTGTAGCAGTTGAGAAGCATCCTGCAACAAAAAATACTCATTATTATGAAAGGCAGTTTACAGAGGGGAATTCAGAGGTTCCCTAAATGCCACCTTCTCATGTAGAGCTGCTGAAAAGAGCTCAAGATATAAAAACACCATCTCCTGATATTACACACAAGAGCACAGTGACACCCTTAACAGCCCATGTGAAAATACTGAGCATTTCCCTGGATCACTAAGTATTAAATATATTCCAAAATCTTAGCTTTATTGAGATACAAACTACTCCAAATGGGACATTAGCAAAAACTGAGATTAGGCACTTGTTTTAATCCAACCCCCTATGTTCCTCCGACTGAAGCAGGTCCCAACAGATCACACCGCTGCTCAAGTCTGAGGTACAGACTCAATTTATCACTTAGGTTGGAAAGGATCTTTAAAATCATCGAGTCCAACGGTTAACCCAGCACTGCGAAGTCCACCACTAGGCCACATCCCTCAATGTCACATCCACATCCAGGAACAGAGATTCACCGTTTTTCAGGGACCCCATGCCAGCGTATGAACTCCTTGAAACTTAGGAGGCTTTTCTTTTACCTCTACAATTTCCTGTGTTTTCAATTTATGGCTGCTGCCTATTGTCCTATCCTTATGTCTCTATCCTTGAAAATATGTTTCTGCTGTCCTTACACTCTCCCACTGGATGCTGCTGAGAAGACCAACATCTGCCTCCTCCTCTCTTCTCTAGGTGGAAGAAGCCTAATTTTATGCACCTGTTCCCACACTACATGCCCCAGATCTTAGAATCTGTCAACAAAGTATGATCCTGCCCCAGTGCTTCTGCAATCCAAGCACGAAGCTAGGCTGCAATCCAGAACAGAACTCTGCAACAAAAATAGCTTTTCAATGTGTTCCCAACATCCCACCACCTTTCAAACTGTAGCTACGTATTACCAGCTTTGACACACTTGTCTATCAACACTCCCTGAAGGGGGCCAGTCCTTCAGACGGCTCAGGGCTCTAAATGCAAGGGGAGAAGGAGGTTAACCAGCTGTTTCTCTCCAGAACACCAGTAAGGTCCTCACCATGGCAGAAGACAGCTGCACAAATGCAAAGCCTCTGTTCTGCTGAGTCTGCTTGTCTTTGATAAGACGAATATTATTGACTGCCAGAGATGCATACGGAGACAAGGCAGTCATGATGGATTCCACTACTGTGTGAGGAGCAATGTTTCGGAGAATGATGGCTGAGGAGAAAAAGTACAACATTAGCAGTGCACACCATGGCTTTGCAGAGTATTTCAAGGCCTTCAGCTGGCAGGCTGAGGTACAGAGAGGATTTTTAGTACGTGTGTTTACATTTCATATTCTAGAGTAAGTCAAAGATCACTTACTATCACAGTAATAATCCACAGACTGAACGGCTTCTGCTGCTCCAGGTGGTACCTCCTGTTCTGAATCTTTGTATGAAGAGAAAATATTCAGTCAGGAAATGTTCATTCACCTCAAGCTCAGCATTTCATAAGCCAGTCTAGAACCTACATGGAACTCTGGTTCCTACACAGAGCAGAAAGTTTCCCACAAAACTGAACATAAAAGAGATCATGGTAACATACCGAATTTGTCTGCTCCGCAGCGGAAGCATTTTAGCCTCCTTCTGAAGTTGTAAAGGCAGCACTGTGACAAATGAGAGAAGCCTAGTAAGAACTTGGGGGTAATTTTAATAATGCTGCATTTGCTGTACACTAAAACCCAGACGTACACACAAAGTAACACAACAAAGCCAAACCCACGAGAATAAAAACATCTAGAACATCAAAAGCCACTTTTATCTCCACCACAGCTGCTTTTCAGAACAGCCCAGCTACCTTCTCCCTAGTCATCCCAAATTAGTTATTTTAACTGTGTAGTTTTTTAGCTTACAATCCTAGGCACCATCGCTACTATAAAAAGCAGTGTTAAAAGGAACACATGTTGGGGAACAATTTAACATTAGGGAGAGCAGGAGCAGGTTTGATTCAGGTGTCACTTTCTTTAAACCACTGAGCAAGTGGAGAGCTCTAGAGGAAGACAAACTCTCCCACAGAAACATGTTGTACCTTGTTGCAGAGCCAGTCCTCAAATTTAGGCCTTGGGTTGCTGTAGTGCATTGCAATCTGCTTCCCTTGAATCACCAGCTTTTTCTGCAAAAAAAGTGGTTTCAATTATTCCTGTATCAAGACACACATGTCCATTTTCCCATGGCAGAGCACCCTTCGGAGGAATCAGTGCTCCTGAATTAAATGGACAACATATGGGGAGGATGTGGAGGACAACCACCGCCACCTACACCCTGCCCATCCAATCCTGCAGAGAGGAGGACGAGGGCAGTAAGAGAATGGGATGTGGAGCAAAGAAACAGAATCAGGGAGTGTAGAAAAAGCTGCCACACACTAAACGCTGACATGGAACCAGGAAGTGTCTCGAAGGAGACAGAGTCCTAATCTGCTGCATTCATATTAACACATTTTTAGGAGTCTCTTTGCCCCCACATTTCTATTCACCTCTGGTATAGCACTGAGCAACTTTTTAAACATGTCCTTAGGTGACTGCTTCACTTTGTCCCCTACTCCAAACACCCCAGACCTTTTAACCATATTTGGATTTACTTTTCCAAGCACACTTCAGAAGTGTCCCCTTGAAAATACAGTAATTCCTCCCAAAGGGACCCTGCTTAGACTTCTTGAAGGCTGGATTACAAGTGCCATCAACCGAAACATAACTCAAGAGTGGTTTCATTTGACTACTGCATCAGTTCAATTGGAAGCCTGCACAAGAGGTTTGTGTTCTTCATTCAGGCAGGAGCTCTCCAAAATGAGTAACTAGATCGCACGTGAAGCTTCTCCAGGAGTAGGAAAAGTTCATAATGCTTTCAGCATGTCCGCTCACTCTGACTTCAGAGGAGTTAGGAATTTACAGCTATTAAGAAGCCTTGACTCTCAGCCTCACACTTTGCCAAGCGTGGGTATGCAGAATGGCCTTTCAAAATATGGCTATCAACATATTTTGGTCAAACAGGTGGAAGCACGTGAGGAAGTGCTCTTAGAGGCCACACCCCGGACACTGCCATGGCAGAACCATTTTTATAGCAGGTTGGCTTTCTACCACAGTGTCAGGACCAGTGGCTTTTCTGGTAACAGAGTCTGACACAGATCTAGCATGTAGCATGAATAAGGCTCTCACATTCTGCACGACTGAATAGGGCAAAGCCATTGCTCCTACCGGCAGGAGGGAGGGTTGGAGGGCCCAGCACTCACTGGATGTGCACACATAGAAACAAGGCTGCTGGCATAGTTGCAATACATCATTCTGTCATCTAACAGTCAGCAACCCGGCTGCTGGGGACAGGCTATGTTTTCCCTACTACTAAGGTGGCTGGTTACTGGAGTGAATTTGAGTATATTTCAATGAATTATGCATCAGTACAGCTTTGTATATATTAAAAAAAATCAATTTCTGAAAATAGGCTCAGCATTAATTCCTTGGTATTTAGTCTTTTCCCTGCAGCCACCTGCCCTACTGAGCAGCATGTCAGGAAAATGCAATTCAAAAGCTGCTCTCTGGCTGGGGAACTCACCCATAGTGTGGGACATATGAAACACTATTCCAGCACAAGGCATATGACAACTTCCATCTGCTGGAACTGCCATGAATCCCATTATGGTGCCATTTTTTTATTATAACATGAACAGAGCAGAAAAACAGTCATAATGCTGTAGGACCATTGCATCATATATGAAGGTGCAAGAAAAATCAGTGATTTGATGCACTTTGCTCACTTTGAAAGTATTTTTAAGTTCTGTTGTTAAAATAGGTTATGGCTACTCAGGTAAGTAGCAAAAGCAAGTGAAACTGTTTGCAGTGCTACAGGAAAATCTCATGAGAAAACAAACCAGAGGATTCTTACTGCATTTTGGCTCCTTCTCAAGTCACAGTAACAAAAAAGCCAAAATACAGAGCCTAACAGATGTGAGATCTCACTCTCTGCCTAATTTAGTTGAAATGAATATGCTTTTTCCTCTAGAAGAGCCAGTTCCCCCTCTTTAACCAGGGTAACAGATTATCGCCAAGAACTGACACTTCTCTTTCAGGGTTAATACCAATGTAACACAGAGACATGGTGCCTTCTCTGACAACAGAGAAAGAAACATCAAGTGGAAATAAGCTAGGAGTTTCTAACGACTACTAGCCAAATCTTCATAAGCCAATTAAATGGAACCAAGTCATTTAAAACAACGGCACCTTTTACCAAAGTAGAACTTTCTCTTCCAATTTTACCTTATGTGTTACAAATTTTAATATATACAAAGCTTTTATTCTTTAAATCACTGTTATGGAACAAACCACTCCTTCCACCTCTTTTTTTTTTTTTTTTTGTTAAACTGTACAGACTTGTTCCATTTTCAGGAATATCTAGACTTGGTGAGTGAAGCAACCTGATTGGCTTCCATCCAGCTGGTAGCATCTTGAAAGTGATAAAACTCCACGAAGGCGAAACCACGGCTTACACCTAGAGACAGCATTCAGATATAGACGGGATACTTGTGTTAGTCAGTTCCTTTAAAACAGGTGAATCTCTCTCCAACTGCTTCATTACTTCATGACAAAGCAGCTTTACAAATGCGACGTCAACTGCTGGGATCTGCTCGTTATTTTGCCATGGCAAGGAACCAAGCTGCCTTAACTGGCTACATTTCACTTGATTTGAATCCATGTTTAAGGGTAACCATGCAACACACTAAATACTATTAAATGGGTTTATACTATTATTACTTACCAATACCTGTTAATAAAACCCCCTGTAGACAGACTTCTTTTAACATGTTGACCAGCTATCTAAGTCTTCCAAAAAGCCACATTCCTTAGCCATGGCAAACCTTTTTTTTTTTCTTTTTTTATTTATTGCATGTGCTTGCAGTTTGGGGACAATTCTGGATACTCTTTTGAACTGGGGAAGAGGAAGGTGATGTCAAAAACTGGATTAAGAGCTCTCACCTGTCTTTCTTTTCATCAGCCTCACGTCTGCAGGCTGAGGACCTTCAAAGGATTCAATAAGCTCACGAATCTGCAGGAGATTTAGATCCAAAAGATAAAATTTTCATAGAACAAACAGAAGTCACAGAAATAACCTACCTTGCAACAGTACCATGCAAGAGATACACAAAACAACATTTTCTACACTATCTCAGAGACGTTTACTTAAATTACATTAAAGGAATCTTTTACTGAGAACCCAATAGAGGACTGATGAGCACCAAAGTCCACACAATATTTTGCTACACACTAAACCAACTGTAATCCTCACTCAGGACAATGAATCATCCAGAATCTGAATCCCTATAATCATGTGTTCTGAGATTATTTCGACAGTATTTGGCAAAGAGTGTACATGACCCCAAGTATTTAAAAAGAATAGTGCTGGTGTTCCTCTCCCTGCATGTCTAAATACCCTTTGCTCCCAGCAATGAAAAACAAGAAGCCTGCACTGCAAGGCTCCATGACGAATGTATTCCTAAAGCTCACGCTAAAGATCTCATCCTCTAACTGACCCCCATCGGTTTTTCAAAATAAAATAGATTTGTGAAGAACGTGTCATCAAAGAAAAAGCTAAAGAAATGTCAGTTCTTCAGCTGTAACAAAGCTGCTGCAGTACAGACAACCTCAGTCACTCTGCAGAGGCACAGAGGAAAAACAAACACTAACAAATTTTTTAATTCTAGAGCAGAAGGCACAAGGCTTTTCAGCAGCTTTCACAGAATTCAAACTACATTTCATGCAACAAGGCTGCTCAGCAGAATCAAAACTTATCTAAAGCTCTCTATATGCTGACTGGAAACAATATCAGATATGGGAGTGAATTTTTCTTACGAAATATATAGAAAAAAAATGAAAATTGTGCACACAACCAGAAGTAATGTTAACTTCAGAATTCAACTCTACGTTCCAAGATGCACTGTCTACACTCTGAGTCCAGAATTAAACATTCATATAAATTATGCTACAGTTACTACACAACTGCAGAGCTACAACATCAGTATCCCAGAAAAAAGAACTGTTCTACAGTGTTCTGTGTAATATCTGACTGGGCTGTCACATATGTACGCAAGAACCTACACTTGATTTCAAACACTCATGAAAATAGGAGAGCAATATACGGTGATCAGGAACCCTCAATGTCAGGATAGTAACAAGTAATCAGTGAAAAAGGCAAGGAAAAAACCTCCATTATAGAAACAGTGCAAACGTATTTTCTGCGCTAGCAATTAAGGCATATATACATCAGAGTCAGAGGCGGAGTCTTGACTGAAAACAAACTGGGATAGCTCAGCTTTTACCCCTCAAACAACAGTTGTGGGCTTATAGCTTGCCAACCAAAATAACCCAGCAAGAAAAAAAAAACCCTAAAAAATTACCATAAATAAAAAAACCCTTAAAGCTTTAACACCTTTTTTATTAAACAAGTTAGACAAGCAAGCACCAAGCTCATCAGTACTTGCTCCGTCAGCTCGGCAGCAGCCATTTTGACTCCTACAGCTGTGCCCACACAAAGCAGCTTTGTGCGGGGCTGCGCTCGGCTAAGGAGCTCGGTGACTGTGTGTGACCCCATCAGTCACAAGTTCTGGCCTCGATAAAGACCAGAAAAACTGGTGATTGCCACCTCTTTGTCTCCGTCCCCCTCTCCCCTCCCTGCAGCGGGGAGAAGCAGCAAGAAAATCTGCCGCTTCCCTCCCATACAGAAAAGCAGCAAAGAGCAGGTAGTTTAAAATCCACTCTTAGGGAAAGCATCCGAACATGCGTGAAAAAACGAGTATTCACGGCTTGTTCAATTTGAAAGGGACTGATTAACATTGAACTGACCTCTATTACTTAACACTGGGAATTTAAATGCTTTCAGGACTCAAAATGGCAGCGCGACAGCGCTGGAGAGGGGCCACCATGATGCGGCGCTCGACAAAATGGCAGCAGCCGCTCCGGCACGGCCCTGCCCGGGGGTAAGGCAGGCGCAGCTCTGCCCGGCTACTCACATCGTTCTCCGTAACCGTGATGGGGAGCCCACGCAACATGATGGTCTTGCTTTCTTTTTCATCGTTAATATCGTTCCTGTAGTCGTGCTCGCCGTAGTCGCCATCGGAATGGTATCCGTCCTCTGATTTGTCACTGTTCCTGCGCTCCCGCTCCCTCTGGAAGCCAGCACTCAGGATTAGCTACCGCGATTACCTGCAGCGTGCCCCCACAGTGCCACACGAACGGACCGCCACACGGACATCGGCCGCCTCCCGGGGCTGGTCCCCAGGGCCATGAGGAGCGCTCCTGGCTCAAACCCACTCTGGGTGCCCTCCGCCCCGCAGACCCCGGAGTGCCGGCCCCGGCCCCCCGACCCCGCTCACCTCGGGGCTATCGTAATCGCGGCTGTCGTAGTTTCTATCATAGTCTCGGCTATCGCGGCTGTCGTAGTCTCGGCAATCCCGACTATCGTAGTCCCGGCAATCGTAGTCTCGGCTGTCCCGACTGTCGTAGTCGCGGCAATCTCGACTGTCGTAGTCGCGGCAATCGCGGCTGTCGCGACTATCGTAGTCTCGGCAGACCCGGCTGTCTCGACTATCGTAGTCCCGACTGTCGTAGTCGCGGCAGTCTCGGCTATCGCGGCCGTCGTAGTCTCGGCTATCGTAATCTCGGCTGTCGTAGTCGCGGTAGTCATCATAGCGGTCACCACGGCGCTCCTCACTGGACCGCTTGTAGTCATCCCTCCGCCGGCTGCGGGACTCCCGCTCGTCGCGGTCTTCCCTCTCCACGATAGAGCCGTAGCGGCCGCTCCGCTCCGTCCTGCTCACCCTGCGGAGCACAGCGGGCCGAGCTCAGAGCGTGAAGCGCCCGCCGCGACCCCCACCACTGCCCGCCTCCTCCCGTCTCCCCTCGCCCTCCTGCCGCCGCTCACCGCTTGTCCGAGCCCATGCCGCTGCCCAGGATCCGCAGGCACCCGGCACAGCACTATCCGACACCACACACCAAGAAGACCCGCGCAGCCCCTCTCGCTGCCTTGCCACAAAATGGCGCCTAAGGGACCGCCCGTCTCCTACCCAACAGCCACCTCGCGCCCCGACTGGAAGCTTCCAAGCGGGGCGCAGGCGCAGCGGCCATGAGGCACGCCGGGAAATGTAGTTGGGGGATGGCGCCATTGAGCCTCCTGCGGTCTGGCCTCCCCCCGTTATGGGACCGGGAAGCTCAGAGCCCCGTCCAGCTTGACTCTGGACACTTCCAGGGATGGGGCAGCTGCAACTGCTGTGTGAAACATGTCCCAGTGCCTCGCCACAGTGCATTTCTTCCTCATGTCCAATCTAAAACTGCTGTCAGTTTAAAACAGTTATCCCTTGTCCTATCACTACGTGCCCCATCCAAAGTCCCTCTCCAGCCGACTTGGAGCCCCTTTAGGTACCGGAAGGGGCTCTGAGTTTCCTCTGGAGTCTTCTGCAGAGTGAAGAAGCCCAGCTCCTCCCCCCTGTCAATAGCTGGATGTCATAGTTGTCATGACCTACTGTCCCTTTGGGGAGCACCTGCCTCAGCTAAAAGTGAATCACTTCTGCCCCCAACGGAGGACATGGGACTGTACCCCGCCTGCGCTGCTAGGGCTCATATGGCCAAACCCTTGCTGCAAAGCCAGCAAGACTTTGGCCCCAGAAACATTGTCCTCTCCATGTTCCCAGCACAAAGGGCACTTCTGCCTCGTTCCCATGACACCAGCACCAGTCTCTGCTCCTGCACAACTACTCCTGCCTGGACCTGCACCCTTCGGAGCACAGTAGGTGCTGGCAGGAGCAGGCAGAGGTTGCTGAGAACCCTTTAAACCACATTCAAATGCAGTCAGGTTCTCCTCACTGCCTGACCCTTAGCCCTGAGTGTTTGCTTGGGACCCAAGAAAAGCTACTGAGCATACAAAATGGTGCCATCTCTTAAGTTTTTCAAGGCAGTTTTGCTAGTCTCAGAGCAGAGTGGAGTGGGGCTGGCTGGAAGGCAGGGCGGTGTCAGAGTCACACCGCGTCCAGGGACCGCTAGGCAGAGCAGACAGCACAGAGAAATCAGGCAGTACAGGCAGACAGACAGTATGGGCAGACAGGCAGTTCAGTCAAGCAGTACAGGCAGCGCAGACAGGTAGTGCAGGAAGTACAGACAGACAGGCAGTACAGGCAGTACAGACAGATGGGGAGTGCAGGCAGTACAGACAGACAGGCAGTACAGCAGTGCAGGCAGACAAGCAGTACAGGCACTATAGTCAGTGCAGGCAGGCAGTACAGGCAGTGCATGTAGACAGGCAGTGGAGGCAGTACAGGCAATGCAGGTACACAGGCAATACAGACTGTACAGGCAGACAGGCAGTGCAGGCAGACAGGCAATACAGGTTGTCCAGGCAGACAGGCAGTGCAGGCAGTGCAGGCAGAGAGGCAATACAGGCAGTGCAGGCTGTGCAGGCAGTACAGGCAGTGCAGGTACACAGGCAGTGCAGGCTGTACAAGCAGACAGGCAGTGCAGGCAGTGCAGGCATACACACACTGCAGGCAGACAGGCAATACAGGCAGTCCAGGAAGTGCAGGCAGTGCAGGCAGTACATGTAGTACAGGCAGTGCAGGCTGTACAGGCAATACAGGCAGTGCAGGCTGTGCAGGCAGTACAGGCAGTGCAGGCAGACAGGCAGTACAGGCTGTGCAGGCAGACAGGCAGTGCAGGCAGTGCAGGCTGTGCAGGCAGTACAGGCAGTGCAGGCAGACAGGCAGTACAGGCAGTACAGGCAGACATGCAGTGCAGGCAGTGCAGTCAACCAGCAGGCAGGCCCATCACAGAGTGCATGCGCTATTCAGAAGTGTGTCAGCTGTTTTTGCTGTCATCCCTGGGTGGTGCCTAAGGAAAAAGTTTCTCATCTGGGCAGGCTGCCCAACCAGCCTGAAGGCTCTCCGCAGCTCCTCGGCAGGCAGCCCTGGGCAGGGGGAGCAGGTAGGACACGGCTGCTGCCTGTACCTCTGTTTTCATTGCTGCCCCCAGCACCCCCTCTTCAGCTGGAACTGGCAGGGGGCATGGCAGACAGGGGCTGTCCAAGTCCCCCTCCTGCCTAAATCAAAGCATTTCACTGGTTTTGAGAGGTACTAGGGGGATGGCATTGCATGTGTGGGGGGGCAGCATTGCATGTTTGGAACCTGTCATTGTATTGTTTTCCCTCTTGCATATCCCTGGGGGCACAGAGCTGGATGAGCCTTGGGGACACACTCCTGTGGGTTGGGGGTCCCTAGTGAGGGGAGGGGGAAGCAAGCAGGCCCCCCACCTCTCATGAAGCAGACTCTCGTCCTCTTCCAGCTCTTCTGACCCAAGTTTGCTGTGTAAGCAGCTGAACCCCCCCTATGCCCCTCCTCGGCTTTGTGTCACTGGACTCTTTCTACTTTGGGGTCCCTCAAGGGCTGAAGGGTGCTGAGAGGCTCTTCCACCCACCCTGAATACAGGGACAAGATTGAGACAGTTTGTGGGCAGAGGTCCCATTCCCTCCTCCAGCCCTGCTGTAGGCTGAAGACATAGGGAAAGCAAGGCACAGCCCACTGGACTTTCCCAGAAGGGCAGCTTGGCATCTCTCACCTCTCCCTCTGCTGTCTCCAAGGGTTTTTCTGGGGGATTAAGGCTGCACTGACCCCGTGGCAGCAGAGGGAGGGCTCAATCATGGCTTCCAAGCACCCAGCTTCTTCCTCAAAGCAGCCAGACAGCAGGAAAAAGAAACCTAAAGTGGAGGACGAGGATGACACCTGGAGCTCCACCTTGGCAACCCTGAAAACTGCTCCCAAGGAGAAACACCCCACCACAATTGATGGGCTGTGCCCCCTGAGCACAGCCCTGGGTGCCCGGGTGAGAGCAGGGCTGAGTTACTCAAAGGGGCAGGGGTGGGAGGGTGTGGGTGGGAGGGCTGGGGGAGTCTCAGAGCAGCCCCTGCCCTGTTGACACAGGGTCAGCCCCAATTTTCCTTGCAGACCCCCGTGTGTTCGCACTGGGACATTTCTGCACCCTCTCCTTTGCCAGACGCCCCCAGGTGTCAGCCCAGGCCATGTCACTTGCTATAGGTCTATGAGGACTATGACTGCACCCTGAACCAGACCAACATCAGCGCCAACAACAACAAGTTCTACATCATCCAGCTCCTTGAGCATGATGGTACCTACAGTGTCTGGAGCCGCTGGGGCCGTGTGGTGAGTCCACCCGGGCATCACTCATGCCCCTCACCTCAGCTGTCCCCACCCTGCCTTTGGAACCCCAAAAATTGACGGTGAACCTGGTGGTCCCTGATCCTCAAGCAAGCACCCAAGTGTCCTTCTATAGCACTTTAATGGGGGGGCTTCAAGGACTTATCCCCACACAACATAGTCAGCCTGTCTGGGGCACATGGCACCTTGTGCCTGCAGTGAATGTGAGTGTGACACAGCAAAGAGTCCTGGGGTGTCTTCCTGAGCTGGTGGCTTAGCACATTCCTGCTCACTGCCGCACAACCCTGCTACCACAGCCCCCCTTGTTCCTGCCTGCTTCCACTGGCATGGGGCTGGTGGAACAGGGATGCAGGGGAGGTCCTGACCACTCCTGTCCACTGCCAGGGAGAGGTGGGCCAGTCCAAGCTCATGCCTTGTGCCTCCCTGGAAGCTGCCAAGAAGGACTTTGAGAAGAAGTTTCGGGAGAAGACCAAGAACAACTGGGCAACAAGGGAGAACTTCATTGCCCAGCCAGGGAAGTACACGCTCATTGAGGTGCAGCCAGGGGCTGGGCAGGAGGTGGAGGTTGCCCTCAAGGTGAGTACTCCAGGCACCCAGGTTGTCACCATGGTGGGAGGGTCCTCATCGCACTCTGGGCCCGTTGAACACCAGGACATCCAAGAGGGTCAGCAGGATGGGATGGGTTTTGTGGGGCGTCAGGGTGCATGCTGAAACAGCTTGCAGGCAGAGACTTGGGGCTAATGGGTTAAAATGGAGTGGGAGGGCATGCTGAATGAGAAACATGGCCTTCTGGGTGTCATCGGCCATGGAAAGTGGAAGCAGCAGCTGCCCATTGCTCTGCTGCCCCAGGACCAGGCTTTCCTCACAGAGGCGGGCAGCCTTGGTGCCATGCTCTCAGCCTCTTGCAGGCTTGCAGCTGATGTGGAGTGTCTGCAGGTGGATGCCATGGATGGGGGCAAGGTCTGCAAGCAGCGGGTGCTGCCCTGCACCTTGGACAGAGCCACACAGGACCTGGTGTCCCTCATCTTCAGCAGTGACATGTTCCGGGATGCCATGCAGACCATGAATATCGGTGAGAGATCATGGGTTGATGGGTGGCGTGGGCTCAGTCTGGGGGGGTGCAGGTAGGGACGTGAATGGAGCAGAGGTGCTGAAGGATTTTAGAGCATCCCCTCTGATACCCTGGCTCCTGATGGGACTGTAGACACCCCATGCTTGGTGCCCACACTTGCCCATGGTGGTTCTGGAGGTTCTTGGATGTAGTTGTGGAGCGAGCGGGTTGGATGGGTTCACCTTGCCCTCCCCTGCAGATGTGAAGAAGATGCCCCTGGGGAAGCTGAGCAAGCAGCAGATCGCGAGGGGCTTTGAGGCACTGGAAGAGCTGGAGGCAGTGCTGAGGGAGCAGCCCCACCAGGCCACTCGCCTGGAGGAACTCTCCTCACGCTTCTACACCATCGTCCCACACAACTTTGGACGAGCACGGCCACCCCCCATCAACTCCTCTGACCTGCTCCGTGCCAAGAAGGACATGCTGTTGGTGAGATGCCAGAGCACATAGCGTGTGGTATCCCTTCCCGGTGGGGCAGGAGCTGCTGGCAGGAGGCTGGGCTTGCCCTGGTACCCCGGCACAGTGCCCAGCACTGGCAGTGAGGATGTCCCTGCTCTGTCCCTGCCAGGTGCTGGCTGACATTGAGGTGGCACAGAGCCTGCAGGCACAGAAAATGAAGGAGGAGGAGGAGGAGGAGAAAGAAGTCGCCCATCCACTGGATCAGGATTATGCCCTGCTCTGCTGCCGGCTCTCCCTGCTGGACCCGGCTTCCCAGGAATACCAGGTGCTGCTTGTTCCACAGTGTCCCATCTGGGAAGCAATTATGTCAGGCCTGCAGGCACCCCAGAGGTTCCTACTGTGCCAGGGGGACTGTGGGCATTGCTGAAGTGGCTGCCTGGAATGACACAGCTTTTCTGCCTCCTCCTTGGCAGCTGATCCAAACCTATGTGACACAGACTGGGCGCAAACTCCATATCCTCAACATTTGGCAGGTGGCCCGTGATGGTGAGGTGAGGACGAGGTGATTCTCCCCATGTCACAGTGGGAATGCTGTGGTTGCACTCTAGGATCGCTTTAGGACTTCTCCACCCAGGAGGGGATTCAGCTGGCCAGGGCCAAACAGGCACCCAGTCTCCTGCCCATTCAGTCAGGCACTGGGACTAGACTGGGGAGGTGGGTGGCAGTCCTCCACCCCTGGGCACCTATGTGTCCCTCTGTGGACAGCCCTTAGCTCTGCATCTCTGCAGGATGAGCGTTTCAAGGCCCATGACCTCCTGGAGCACCGGCGCCTGCTTTGGCATGGCACCAACGTGGCGGTGGTGGCGGCCATCCTGAAGAGTGGGCTGCGCATCATGCCTCACTCAGGCGGGCGCGTGGGCAAGGGCATCTACTTCGCCTCTGAGAACAGCAAATCAGCCTGCTACGGTGAGGGTCCTGGGATGAGCTGGGCTGCTTGTGATGCCCACAGGGTCTGTGTGAGCCTGGCTGCCTTTGCATACCCCCTGCCAGGCAGCTGTGGGCTTGCCAAGCCCCTTCCCTGCCATGGCAATTGGTCCCAGTGTCCCAGCGTGGCCTGGGCACAACCAGATGGGAATACCAGGGATGGTGCTATCATCCCCATGCCTTTCTCCCATGGCAGTGGGTTGTACATCTGAGAAGGTTGGCATCATGTTCCTGACGGAGGTGGCCCTGGGCAAGCCCTACCGCATCACCTGCGATGACCCCACGCTGTGTCAGCCGCCTGCTGGCTATGACAGTGTCCTGGCCTGTGGCCAGACAGAGCCGGGTGAGCCTGGGGCAGGAGGGGTGTGGCGGCTGTAGGGCTGTGATGGGCACAGGGCAGTGGGGGAGAGAGGCCAGGTCTGAGGTTTGATGTGGTGGTATGGTGTCTTCTGGCCCAGATCCTGCACAGGATGTGGAGATGCTGCTGGATGGCAAGAAGGTGTTGGTGTCCCAGGGCAAACCCATTCCCATGCCTGCCTACAAGGACTCCTCCTTCAGCCAGAGCGAGTACCTCATCTACCAGGAAAGCCAGTGCCGGATCCGCTACCTTGTCCAGCTCCACTTCTGAGGGTGCCTGGGAGCACCACGGCCCTGGCCCAGCACCAGGTGGTGACGCCCATCAGCCCAGAGCACAGTGATCTGGACTCTCTGGCCACCCCACCTGGGGGTTGGCAAGGGACAGGCTGGCATGAGGACTGAGCTTGCTTTGACTGTGAATAAAAGCACTGTGCCTTGCACCGAGTGGTGCTCTCACTTTCCTGCCCAGCAAGGCGGGTGTGCTATAGGGAAAGGGTGTCAGTGAGTCCCTGAAGGGATGGCACGGGTGACTCTGGAGGGGCTGAAGCCTTCAGATAAAAGCTAGTGTCTTTGAGAGCCAGCTGTTCTTGTCACCTTAGCAAGGCACACACCTCGTGCGCATCCTGTGGCATCAGAGCTACAGAGGATGAGCAAGATCTGCTGCCCTGCCTAGGCATGGAGGAATCCATCCATCCATCCTGGGGGCGAGTGCCTGCCCTCCCTCTAGTGCCACGCCTCATGCCATGCCTGCTATCCTGCCCCAGCCTGGTACTCATGCCAAGCCTTTATTTGTGCTCATGTGTGCCCCTCGAGCACATGTCCGGGTGCACAGGCTGCCAGGGAAGGGCAACTCCCAGCTGTGTTACACTGATGCCCCGTGAGCATCCATCCATGTGCCAGTGGAGGAGATTTGCTGCAGACCTGCCTGTAGCTCTGTCCCCAGGGACTTGAAGGCTGTGCTGTTCCTGTGGAAGGACCAGGCCTGGTAGAGTGGGTGGCCATTCTGGGGGGGCACAGGGTTCAGGAACCCCGATGCTCCCTTCCTGAGCCCCTGCCGGCTGCTAGGACCCAGCAGCTGTCTCCGTGGGACTGCCACGAGTGCAGGCAGTGCAGGCAGTGCCGGGAGTGACAGCTGGTGCCATCCGCAGCTGGCGGGCTGCAGGCAAACAGGATGACGAGTGGGTGACGGGAGCGGGGAAGGGGGAGCGTAGCTTCACACAGGGCCAGCAGCCCCGGTTCTGCTGCAGGAGCAACACCAACAAGCGGGACCCCAGTGAGGAGAGGAGCATCTCCCATCTCCCCAGGAGCAAAGGTGCGCTGAATCCCACCCACCCTGGGGTCCCCTGTGGCCAGAGCAAGAGGGTTGGGACAGGCAAGTTGTACTGTCTCTCCTCGGGACATACTGGTGCCATTGGAGAGGAGGGATGGGGTGTCAGCCTGGCATGGGTGCCCTCAGGACCTAGCAATGGCCAGGCTGGGGACAGCCTGGCTGCCAGCTCTGGGACAGCCAGGGTGCTATGACTTCACTGGCTACCTCTCCCTCCTCCAGCACATTGGAAGTGTGCTGGTTTTCTCTGTGTTTCTCTGTGACTCTTCTTCATTTTGATTCTTTCCCTTCACACCCTGCTCCTGATCCCAACAGGCAAGGAGAAGGTAGCAGCCATGGTTGTGGTGGGATTACCCTCTCTGGGACAAAGGAGAAAAGACCTTGCTGCCCAGGCACCAGATCTGCTGGCTTAGCCCTGGAGGGGGATGGCAAGCCAGACGGGGTCAAACACCACGGACAGCCTAGAGCTACTCTCTGTCCCCAAGCACTCCATTGCCCAGGAGGTGCTGGGCCTCTTCTGCATGATCCTGCTCACCTTCACTGCCCTGGTGGCCAACCTCGTGGTGATGGTCATCATCCTCAAAACGCCCCTTTTCAGGAAGTTCATCTTTGTCTGCCACCTCTGTGTGGTCAATCTCCTCTCAGCCATTTTCCTCATGCCCCTGGGGATCATCTCCAGCTCCTCCTGTTTCAACTGGGTGATCTACAGCATTGCTGAGTGCAAGGCCGTGATATTCCTGAATATCTGCTTCATCAGCGCCTCCATTCTCACCATCTCTATCATCAGCGTGGAGCGGTACTACTACATCGTCCACCCCTTGAGGTATGAGGTCAAGATGACCATCAGGCTGGCAGTGGCTGGAGTGATTTTCATTTGGGTCAAGTCTGTTCTCATCACTGTCTTGGCATTAGTGGTATGGCCTCATGGCAATGGGGCCACCAGCGCCAGCCGCTGCACAGTCTACTGGAGCCCCGGGGCCCACAAGAAGGTTTTCGTGATCCTCTTCAGCATCACCTGCTTTATTCTGCCCACCATCATCATCCTCACTGTCTACTCCAGCATCTACCGCGTGGCCCGGACCGCATCCCTGCAGCAGGCACCTGTGCCGGCACAGGCAGTTGCACCCAGACAGCGATGTGACTCCATCGCCAGCCAAGTGACCATCCTCACTGCCAGGATACTGATGCTGCCCAGGCTGATCCCAGATCGCCTTCTTGGAAGCAACAAAGCCATCCTCACCTTGGTCCTCATTGTGGGACAGTTCTTGTTCTGCTGGCTGCCTTTCTTTGCTTTCCATTTGCACTCCTCTGTCACTGTTGGCACTGTGGGTGGTGGGGATGGGGAGATGGTGGTCACCTGGATTGCTTACTCCTCCTTTGCCGTTAATCCTTTCTTCTATGGGCTGCTGAACCGCCAAATCCGTGAGGAGCTGGCCCGGCTCCGGCGCAGCTGTCTTAACCATTCACTGGGTCAGGAGTTCTGTCTTTCCATCTCAGAGACTTCTGTTCAGGAAAACTTCTTGCAGTTCCTCCAGAGAGCAACTTGCACACTGGAGACGCATACCAGCTGCATCAGCCCCAGTCCCAGGAACAGGCTGGACCAGACCACAACAGGCTTCCCCACCCCAGGTCAAGTTCCTGAAGAGAGCAGCTGAGAAGGAGGCTCTGTCCCACTGTGCTGGGCCAGAGACCTCTCAGGGGCCCATCAGACCTGCTTGGACCCAATCTCTTGGATTTAATAGAGTCCTTGTTCAGGTTTTGCCTCTTCTCTGAGCTTATGGCGGAAGATGGTTTCTCCACTGGGAGAAGGTAGCAGATCTGGGGAAGTCACATCTCTCTTCTGCAGGCTGGAATTGTCTCTGGCTCCACCAGCACGGCCCAGTTCCAGGGATGGGCTCTCCTCAAGACATGGAATGCCAAGGGGCTCCTGTGTAGGGGCAGGGGACAGGACACCTCCATCTCCATTGCCCTGCTGGGAGCACTCCTAGCCAGCAGGAAGGAGCAGATGTCCCTTGCACCCTATCCAGGAGCAATGTTCCAGCTAATGACACTAACACCAGTAACACCAGGGCCCTGAGCCCCCTGCTGAGCCTGGATGAGAGACACAGAGACCTCCATCCTTGGCTGTTTAACCCAAAACTAATGTCTGTGTGGTGGAGCTCCTGCTCCCTGGGACACTGATCAGGGGGACACACCCACAGTTCTGGCTCTGGCTGTGTCAGTGTTTGTCCTGCTGGCATGGCAGCATGCAACACCCATGGCCACGGCTGGCCATGCCCTCTGTCCCCTTCAGCTGGCAGTGATCACTCCCCAGGGGGGAACTGGCTGTCTGGGGGTCCATGCCAGGCTGTTTATGGACACAGCTGCCCAGTTTGAAGCCCGGTCAGCAGTGCCACGTGCCAGCTGACTTGGGCTGCTGGCCAAGGGCACACTGGGTTGGATATGGTGACACGGGGTGGTGGGAGGTGGCTGTATGGGGTGCCCCAGGGCAGCAGCAGCCAGAGGGGATCAGGACCTCCTGTTCCTCTTCAGTCTCATTGCTTTTGAAGGGCTTGGGGACACTCTCATGGGGTCCCTACTGCTAGGAAGGAGACTGGACCCTTTTGGGGAATGCTGCAGGGGTGTATCACCCTCAGCCTGGCCACAAAGGTCCCACGGATGGTGCTGGCATGGTGGGTTGGAGACATTCCCATTCCAGCAGTACCTGCAGGCCTGAGGGAAAACTGCCCTATGGCGTCTCTAGCTGCCCCGTGGCAGGGAGGGGCTCCAGGAAGACCCCCAGAGAGATGGGGCTGAAGGCCAGCATTCCCCCCTGGACACAGGGATGCCCTTCCAGCCACCACCCAAGTATCCAGGAGCTGGGGCCACTCCTGCTCTGGGGGAAGTCTCCATCCAGGGTGGGGAATATTATTATTGTTATTTTCTTGTAAATTTTATCTTTTTATTAAACCATTGATAAGTTACAAAGGAGGAAAAAATATAGACTGATATATATACAGCATTTCCAAGCCAGCAGGGACTGGCTCTTGGATGGGGTTGCTGGGAGGAGATTGCCCCAGGGTGGCCCAGGGAGGGCCCCCTACCAGAGCCAGTGGAAGGGGAACTCCTGGAGAGGCCAGGCAGTCCTCATCCAGTGGGGCCTGGCTTTTGGGTGCCAGATGGAGTGTGGGCATGAGCAGGACAGCAGGGAAGGCAGGGTGAGGAGCAAGAAGCAGGGGTCCCACAGCAGCACAGGACACTGAGAGAAGGGACCCTAGGCTGGCAGGGACAGCCCCCCCACCCAGTACCAGGACACATGGTCTCTGTGCAGAAAATCAGGGAGGGGGGCACAGCGCTGCTGGGATGGGCAGCAGGCAACAAAACAGCCCCTTCCTCCAGCAGGCATCACTGCCAGGAAGATCCTTCCCTGGGGTGGAGGACATGGGCCACCTGGCAGAGGCTGAGGTCAGGATGGGTGGCAGGAAGGTGTCCCTGCTACTGAGTAGCACTCTGGACCTCCTGGCCCACCCACCAGTGGGGTTCAGTAGGGCGAGAACTTTTGCCGATCAGCTTTCTTGGTGCCGTTGGCCGCTGAGATCTTGGTCGTGTAGGTGGTGGTGCCACCATTGGGACCTGCCACGGAGGATGGGGACAGCGCCAGGAAGGACACTGGCTTCAGGCCAATGAAGTTGGAGAGGGAGATGGCGTAGGGGGTGCCCAGCAGGGCCGGGGGGGCTGGGGCGACGGCAGGAAGTGCTGCACCAGAGCCTGGGGCGAGGGGCTGGGAGAAGCCCATGCCGAGGTCCATGGAGCCAGGGCCTGGTGGCACCTGGGAGGTAGATTTAGCAGTCTCTAAGCTGGGGAAGCAAGAGAGAAAGATGATGGTGAATACCATGGTGACAGAGTGGTTCTCCCATAACAACCTTAGGGTGCAGAAACCGCGCGTGCCATCCCTTTTGGCACATGTGTCCATGGCACATCCTGGGTATCCCGCTGGGCGGGATTAAAAAGCTCAGCCTCAAAACTGGTGGGTCTTGGGTCCTGCACCTACCACGTCAGGATCTCAAAGCACCACCCAGCTCATCCTGAGGATGCTGTGGTGGGGATATCCTCCAAAAGCTGCCTTGAGGTGCTGGAGAAGAGCCACCCCTCACTAGCACCCACTGTGAGTCCCCCCCAGGCTGACACCTACCAGGCTGTGATGAGGTACTGAGCCAGGGTGATGCTGACAGGGGTTCCTGTGATGGTCACGTGCCGCTCGCTGGAGCCCTCAGTCTGGTTGCCAATCTTGATATGGGCACCTGACATCTGCCTGATCTCGCTGATCTTGCTGCCATGCCGGCCAATGATGCAGCCGATGAGCTGAAAGGGCAGGGACGGGGTGAGCCAGGAGCAGTCAGAGCAGTCTTGCCAAGCAGGGAGCTCCAAGGGGCTCACCTGGACACTCCCTACACCTCAGAGGTCAAACTGTGGAAGGCACTGGGAGGGTAGGGCATTGCTTTCCTTGGGCAGACCCTGCTTTTTGGTCTCACGGAAGATCCTCTTGCTGGCATTGTGCCACGTGCTAAGGCCATTCCTTGGCATTGGCCAAACTCTTCCCCTCTGTCCTATGTTTCAGTTTCCCCTTTCTTCTGCCCCAGCTACTCCCTCCTGCTCCTAGGCTCTGGCAGAGCCTCCATTGTGTGGGTCAGTGGGTGCTGGCCTCTGCAAAGTGCCTCTGGGATGGTACACATGGGTGGGGACAAGCTGTGGTCCCCCTCATCATTCCCAGACGCATACATACGTCATTGGGCACCAGGAACTCTTGGGAGCTGCTCTGGGAGCTGGCATCCAGGCCTGGAGAGAGAGACAGGGATGTCAGCAATGAAGGGGCAGGTCTCCAGTAGCTCTGTGCCCCTACCCCAGCCCCATACTGGGATGGTGAGTGGCCCTGGGGACAAACCTGAAGGATTGCTGGGGAGAGAAAGGGAGAAGAGGACATAGACACAAGTCACAATTTGGTGCTGGTGCTCTCCCACTGCAGAATTGGTGAGCACTGGTGGGTGCAGTGACCCCAGGAAAACAATGACAAGGTTGTGCTGGAGGAGCAGGTAGACATGCTGGGGGGGCTGGGACTGGAAAAGGTGCAGAGGAGAGAAACCCCTTCCTCAGGGCCAGGTGTCAGGGTGGATCAGGAGGGGCACACCCAGCCTTGGGGGAGCATGGGAGATGCTCACCTGGCATCATAGTGGGTGCATGGCCCAGGGGGGCGAAGGGAAGTGCATGCCCTGACAGCTGCTGCAGCTTCGTCACCTGCCCAGACAGTGCGAAGAGGAGGAAGGTGGTGTTAGAGGTGATGGCAGAGGTCAGCTGTGCCCCAGTGCCTCCCAAGACAGGCATTCCCAGCAGCACCCATCCTGGTGGGCACAGACCCCATTGCCACAGGGACAGACTCACTTCTGCAGGAGAGACCCCGCTGTACTGGCCTTGCATGGAGAAGCCCTGGGGAGAGAGAAAAAAGGGGCATCAGTGGGGAGCCAGGTGGGGACCATTGTCTCAGGTCACTCCCCCCTGGGGCAGAGAGACTACCCTGAGCTGACCAGAGTGGCCCCTTGCTGACAGAGGCTGCCCTCCTGGCCACCTCATGCCCTTGGAGAGGCTGTGGCCCCTTACCTGATTGGCAGAGAGCAGGATGGTGCCCAGGGAGAGACCAGGGTGGTAGGGTATGGTGGCCCCCTTCGGAGGCGACTGGAGACAGAAGGAAGGAGGTGGAGGAGATGAGAGATGAAACTGAATGCCCCTGTAGCCCCAAGGACCCTCTGCCTCCTTATGCCCCCAGCAAGCTGGGCACAGCCCCCAGCACTACGAAGGCAGGGTGCTCCTATGGGTTTCCACACAGGGGGACCCTGGTTTTTGGGTCCAAATGGGCATGGGAAACCTTGGGAAGGGGGAGGTGGGTAGCAGATGTCCCCTGGGCTGGGCATAGCGCTTGACAGGTACCTCCAGGATGACAGCACAGATCTGCCTCACGCACTGGATGATGGCGTCTGGCACCCCTGAGACGGTGACAGCCCGTTCAGTGGAGTTGGGCAGCAAGTCACCAGCCACCTGCACCTGTGCCCCTGTGCTCTGCAGGAAGTAAAGAAAGATGCTGGCATTCCCAAACCACTCCCTGCCAGGGCTCAGCACCTCACACCTCCCCTGTTCCTGTCCTGAGCCCCCAGGGGCCATTGCAGGACCTGCAGGGTGATGCTCCCTCTCCTGCATCATCTCCCCCAGCCCCTGCAGGACTGTGGCAGCCCCCACACCCAGGGCTCTGTGCTCCCAGGGGGAAAAGGGGATCCCACATCCAGGCTACTCTCAGCCTCACCTCCCGGATTTCCCGGATCTTGGCTCCTGCCTTGCCGATGAGGGAACCACATTGGCTGGCGGGGATGACAAGGCGAAGGGTCACCGGTGCTCTGCCTGCTGACACCCCATCGCCTCCCAGGTCCTGTGAGGGATGTGGGATGCAGCATCAGACCCCCAGGATCCTGCAGGTGTGGGGCCACCTGGCAGGGATTTAGGAGGGCTGTCTACCTCCTCCAGCTTGAAGGCGATCATGGAGACAGCGCGGAAGACGGCATCGGTGGAGCCGGTGATTGTGGTGATGCGCTCGGGGCAGGACCCTTCCGAGATAGTGATGCGTGCACTGCTCTGGGGACAGTGTCACACCCCATTAGGGACTTCACAAGCCCTGTGCTTCATGACTTCCCCGAGGGACAGCCTCATAGGGGGAGATTGATGCCTTCAAGCCTTAACCTTTCCCCTCCCACCTGCCCCAGGCAGTCTTCCCTTCGGTGCTGCTCTGTTTTCCCTGGTTCCACCTGGGATTTAGCGGGGCAGGCACATGGGAGCCACCAGGTACAGGCATGACAGGCAGCAGGACCTGGCAGCCTACCAGCATGCCCTTACCTGCTCTCGTATCCTCTTAACGGTCTCTCCTTTCTGCAGGTAAAGGAACGGGGTGAGTGGTCAGGTCCAGGGGAGCCAAGTGCTGGCAACACACAGAACCCCAAACCTTACCTTGCCGATGATGCTGCCAATCTCCTGCAAAGGCAGAGAAGAGTGGCACTGTCAGGAGGTGGCTCCCTGCCTGCCACATCTCTCCTCTGCCAACAGCCTGGCGACAGGCAGACCCTGCCCCAGGGACACTGGGACACTGGGTGACTTAACTCATGACACTGGGGCATGGGAATGTGCCCCTCCCTGGCTTAAGATGGGGAAAGAAATCCTTCTGGGAATGCCAGTCCCACGGGAGACTGGGAGCAGGGGAAGAAAACAGGGCATGGTGAGAAGCTCGAGCTCCAGCATGGCCTCTCACCCCAGGCATCACTGACCCCTCAGGGGCACTGAGCCCCCTGCCATTACCTTGCCATGCATGAGCATGCGGAGGGTCAGGGTGATGCTGAGCTCCGTCTCCTCGGGACTGCCGCCCACGCCACTGGCTCTGTCCGGCGATGCCATGGCGGTAGGGCAAGATGAGCCTGTGGGACATGGTTGTCTTCAGAAAGGGAAGATGCCCCAGCTAACCCCTCACCCCCAGATCTGCAGCTTGAATGAGGCTGAGAAATGAGGAAACTGAGGCAGAGGCAGCACTGTGCCCTTCTCTGGCAGGCAAGGCTCACACGGCCCCATGGCACCCCCTGCACCCCCAAAAGGGACCTGCTGCTATGTGCCTCCCTGAGCTGTCTTCAGTCTGTCCCGCACAAAGCCAGGAACTGGATGGATACAGGGGGAGGAGGCAAGGTGTGTGGAGCATGGCTGCAGGACAGGGTTGCTGGAGTGAGGAGAGCAGTGGTGGCCTGGGTGGTCTCACAGGCTACACAAGCCACCTTTTTTCTCCTTCTCCCGTGCCCCTGCCCACACACAAAGCCTCAGGGGACCCTGAGGCAAGCTCCCTGATGGGGAAATCCCCAACCAAACCACAGCATGATGCCTACTGACTGATGCCGCTGCACCACGTTCCCGCCCAGAGCACCCCAGGGCCTCCCCGGACCCTGCGCCCCGGTGGCCGTGGGCGGCCAGGGCCCCCAGGACGAGGACAGTTACTGTGTGTCCAGGCCCGGGTGGGCGGCTGCGGCACCGCTGGCTCCCGGCAAGCTGGGCGATGCCAAGCAGCTTTGAAACAAAGCACCCGTGTTGAGGCCGGGGCCGCGTCCGCGGGCACGGCGGGGGGGGAGGGCGGCTATTTTAGGTGCTGGCAGGACTCGTCACCGCTACAGCACATCTCCTGCATCAGGGTAACGGGGGGGGTGGGGTGGGGGGCGCACCCCCTCAGTGCTGTGCCTCGCACCCCGGGGTGCTTTGAACGCCCCGTCTCCACCCTCCTGTTACCGCGGGCTGGAGAAAAGTGGAGAGACTGAAGAGGGGGAATATTCCCGTTCCTACTGCAGGGGAGCCTGAAGTGGGGCGGAGGGATGCACCCTGCTGTAAGCCGTGCCCGCGGTATCCGGAGATGTGTGGGGTGCCGGCAGGGACGCGCAGCCGGCCAGGGTCCCCATTCAACCTGGGGATGAATGGCAGCAGGAATCCGCGAGGGACAAAAGACGCCGCCGAGGGAAGAAGGACGAGGCTGGCGGTGGGACAGGGGAACGCAGCAGGGCCAAGGGTGTCCCCCGACTGCTACAGACAACGCGTGGGGGGTCTGCGGGCAGGGGAGTGCTCTACCCCAGGTGAGCCAGGCTGGCAGGGACGCCAAAGGCCCCGGTGATGGGCACAGGCCACCTGCCATGGCTGGCATTGGGACAGCCACCAAGCTGGGCACCGCCCGTCCTTCGGGGCACCGTTCGCTGACAAATGAAGGGGGGACGAAAGGAGGAAGCCCCCACCCCGTCCCTGGGGAAACCTCTCTCTTCTCGCCCTCCCTGCCGCCCCAAGCCCCCTGGTCCCCGCGGAAGTGGGGCCTGGCGGGTACCTTTCTGTGCGCCTCGTCCCTCCACCGCCGGCCGCCACTCTCAGTGCCACATTGTCCCCGGCGGCGCCCAGTGACACCCGGGGCAGGAACAATGAGCCGCTTGACAGGCCAGGGCCAAGCTGGCAGCCCCGGCCCCCACCCCGGTCCACGCCGGGGCCCCCCTCGCTCTTCCCCTCTCCCACATCCCTCCCTCCGGGATCCTATTACAGCGGATAAGAGACACTAAAAGGAACAATGCACCCTGGGTAAGGCCATCTGCCACCGCTGGGGACATTCCTGCCCCCCCCCCCCC